>BPLR01002318.1:0-65902 GCA_021605095.1 Caerostris extrusa
TTTAATTTCTGTTTGATGGCTTTAATGTATTCCTCTTTTTCTAAATAATCATGCTTTGTTTTTTAATCAAGTATTTTTGATTAAAAAACTAATTTCCAAATGACACCTGGGGGAATATTTCTAAATTACAATAGCACTATTGAATCGCATTATTTAATTAAGAAATAACTTTCTAGCTTTGAAATGTAGCTTTCCAGTTTCATATTTATTGTCTGCTTTCTTCAATAACTACATATGAATGAATGAAAAAAAAAACATATAACGAATACAGTAACGAGTTGTTTTCTTGTAGCGTTTTTAATTGAGTCTCAATATCCATAATCCAATTAATATATATGATAAACGAAATTATTATTGTTCTTAATTAAGCATAATTGAATTACTTTTTCTCAGTAATGCTATTGTCTTCCAACTCTGTTTATTATGCTGAAATTATAACAAAATAATAAAAAATACTGTGCAGAAAAATTATCTTTTTTTGTATTTAAGATATGTCGTCAGAAAACCATTATTTTTGTATTAATTTATAAAAAATAATAAACATATATATTATGTTCAGACATTTTTCCGATTAAAATCTTATGCCGTTTTAATTTTCTTATCCGTTTTTTTTTTTTTTTTTTTTTTTTTTTTTCTTTAAGACCGTTATTTTTTCACCCATATTTTTGTCTCTCACTACAAAAAAAAGAATGAATTATTTTAGTATATTTATTTGTATTTTTTTATTTCATTACAAAAATAATTAAATGTAATTCATAATTCAATATACTTCACGGTTCAATATATTCAATATCGCTCTAAATTGTTCAGATATTTTTTTGCGCATTAAACAACACAAATTTTTTTCCTTCAAAATATTCATTTTTTTTTTATCTTAATTGTATTTCCAAAATTATTATTACTATTATTGATTTGAACGCAGAAAAACAGCCAAGGTTTTTCAAATTTTGATTCCTTTTATAATGAAATTGAAACAGTTTTTCTGTTTCTACAAGCTTCTAAAATAGACCATTCATAACTTTTCTTTCGATAAGTTGAATTATTAAAAATTCTGAATGTATTTATCTGTCCATTGTAATTCTACTATCATCTTTCACTAACTTTTATATTTGTCAATATATTTTTATATTTGACAATAAGCAGTAATGTGAGCCTGTTATCCTTACAGAAAATAAGGATAGTATCTCGGATAAAATAAGGATAAGATATAATATCTTGGATAAAAAGGGATAAAACACACCTGAATCTTCCTATGTATTTAGAGTAGCAAACACTCATTGATGTATCCTGGAGGGCATGGAACGTATTGTAAATATGTTGTATTTATTGACAAATAACTTTGCATTTAAATGAGTATATGTCAAGGAATAGTACAAATATAATAGAAATAATTATATAATAAAAGATGAATGGAATAATGCCCAAATACCCAGCATAAAAAAAAAATCAATTTTTATTTCATCAATTCTCCTTGAAAGCATAACATTATTTTTATTCATTTAAAATGTGATTCCTTCTTTATTTTATCAAATGATTGATGAATCTTTTGATCATTGATAATTTTTATCATGGATAAAATATTTCAGATAATCATTTAGAATCACTTTTTACAAAAAAAAAAATTATTGAAGAAAAAGTTTAAAACAGTTACTATACTATAAGATACAATAAAATTATAGAAACATACGATTTACATTTATTTGAACAATTTATCTAACAATGCCTCTGCATTTATTTAATTTAAAAACTATCAATGTTCAACAAAAAAAAAAAAAATTGTTACAATATAACTAGAAAAATAAATTGCACGCCAGCAAGACAACGATTCGATTAAAATCACCCGACGACAGAAACAAGACACGTCAATTTCAACGTAGCTTTATGAAAATATTTTCTCTTTCTGCCATGTTTGCATGAAAAGAAAAGCACCCTGCTCTCTCATTAAACTTTCCATGTGCCTATCTCCTTTCGAATATTGTGTCTTTCACTCATAGGTGTGACTCACATTACATGTCTCGTGCATAACAATTTCTCCGCCGTCACTCGAAATGTTTACTTTTAATCTTATTTTTGCATCACCCTATCAAAAAAGGAAAAAAATTCAGAACATAATAAAACTGTCAGTACAGTACGGCTATTGTCTGTTAAAGTAAATGGAACACGTGTCTTTTTCTTTTAATATTATGAGAAATATTTTACAAAGTGTTTTGTCTACATAAAGCAGTCGAAGCTAAATAAATTTACTTTTTATACGGTGTATTATGCATATGTGAATAAGTATATATCAATATCAAGTTTTTATGTAGAATTATGATGTACAGATCGTTTCCTATAACCGTCATATGTCAATTTTAATTTAAAATCATCTAGCATCATAGTAATTGCTGTGAAATATTTTCAGATAATGACGAAAGAACATGATCCATATTCCATAAAAGAAATTATTTTTAAATATAAATATGCATTAATATTTTAGGAGTATTTTATGATTTATTTCAAACTAGAAAAGCAAAACCCTTATCAATAAAATACTAGCCTAGATGCAGGATCTTTTATATTTCAAATTTATTGCCAACATGTTCCATTTTAAAATTGCATTCAACAAAGAAGACGTAGTTGTTGCCAAATGATGTATTAATATGTTCTACCCTATTTGATTAATACATAGTTGCCGATAAATGTTTTTAGCATAAATATAAATAAATGATGATTAAAAACCTTTTACCTTGTCCTATCTCCCTTTTTAAAGCTATCAAAAATCCTAGCTTATCATTTTTCAAATTTCAAACGTGCTTTCTATATTATTTATGTATTTGTTTTCAAATTTGCTCGAAGAACATAACATTGAGAGTAAAATTAATTTTTTTCTTATTTTCCCAAGCATTATTAATTTTAAACTTTTTAATGATGACTTTAAAACTTTTTAACTTATAAAATTTTTAACTTTTAAAAGTTTAATTTTTGAAACTTTTTAACATCGAATTAATAATGTATCGTTTTTTCAAATTTCGCAAATGTTTTCTATATTATTTATGTATTATTTTTCAAATTTGCTAGAAGAACTTAATATTGAAAGTAAAATTAATTTTTTTCTTAGTTTTACAAGCCTTAATTTAAAAACCTTTTAAGGATTCATTTCATTTTTAAAATGGTAAGGGAATGGACAAGTGAGTTTTTAACGTTATTAAAAACATACGTCAATACTTTAACGTTGTTAACCAATGAATTAACCATTTTGATTGCTCTTGTAGTATGATAAGCATGTACATCTATAACTTGTGATACAAACAAAAAAAGTAAGCACGAAGCATGCAGTTTTACGATAAGAGCAGCGGCAGGCCCGGCGATAAAGGAGCGAGGTTCTATATCGTAAGGCCAAGGGCAGATCAAGCAACTGAAAGAGGGTGTTCTCCCAAATTAAATAACACTGATCATATGTTAATCATTATCTAATAGAAATTATCCTTGTAAAAGCTTCAGAGTTGCTTTTATATATCGAACATTATTTTAGCTACATAAACATAGTTATTCACCCATACTAAACATTACACTTATCATAAAGAGTATGACCCACCAAGAGTAACTAGATAAATTACGTGGGTAATTACATATTACGATACGCCATCTATTGGTTTGGTTTATCGCTCTACGGTCATTTTTTGCACACGTTGGGCTAATTAGGCTGGTACCTACTGTTTAATGGGGATTCCGAACCACTAAGAACCTGAAGCCTGTAGTAACATCGGCCAGTCATATGTTGGAGATGACATTGATTGATTTTCTAAAGTTTACCAACTCCCTTTCAAAAAGAGCCAAGAATCCTCAATGGCGCTATATAGCCTGATGGCCAATGTGCTAGCGGTATGGCCTTTGATACCACAGGCTTCAGGTTTGAGTCCCGACGAGGGCATGGATGTTTGTTAGCGGTTCGGAATCCACATTAAACAGTAAGTCCCGGTCTAATTATCCTAATATGTGCAAAAGATAACCGTAAAGCGATAAACTAAACCTAGGCCGCTGTAAAAGTAAAGTGCAGGCACAAACTTTATATTATATATAGAGAGAGATAGATATAAAGGGAATAAGTACAGGTATTTTTCGAGAGGTTTTCTTTTGGGCGAGTAGGTGATGGACAAGTTGCAAAGACCTAAAATCTTCACAAGTCTGCGCATTCCTGATGTGCAATAACAGCAATGTATAAACGATGTGAGGTTTTTTGTCAGCTTATTTATCATTTGGAAGATAGAAATAAAAATGTATTTCAAGCAGTTTCCTCCTTTCCTATGATCAAAAATTTCATAAATGAGGTGTATTCAATTTTTTATAGTTTATTTCATTTTTTTTTGTTATTTTTATAAATCACTTTGAGCTAAGATATTAAATTATAGTATCATGAGTGACACACCAAGAAATCCGAGGCATAAGTTCTTTCACTTTCCTCAACTGGAGTGAATATAATTGCAGTGGATGTTAAATTATTTTTTCCTACAAAAATAAAAAAAAGAAAGAATGAAAGAAAAAGAAAGTAGAAAATTCCTACCAAGCAGCCTATAAATGTGAATACGAGACGATTTTTTTTTTTTTCTTTTGTAAACAATAATTGCAGCTAATGCTACCAGCTTATTAGAATGCGTATATTCCTCTACGATAACTGCGAGCATTAGTCCTAAGCCCCTAGTCAGACAAAGGATAGAGTTGAACATAAAAAGGATGGTTTTTTTTTTTTATCAAAATTGTTATTAAAAAAGAGTTATACATCAATAAGAAACATATAATGTTTAAATAATGCATTAATAAATAAATAATCTAATCATTATCGATATCTTTTTTTTTTTTTTATTTATAGTTTTCTTGAAATGTATTCGATTTGTACGGTTTCCCAAATTAGTTAGCTGAATATGGAAATTCGTATAAAGAGAAGTAATATCAAGATAATATAATGATTTAGATATTATCGTATCTGCTTATATTATGCTGAAGTACATACTGCTGTAATGAGATAGTTTAATAAGCCTACCACGCCATCTATCGGCAAGCACCATCAACTCCGAGAAAGCCGCCGAAATTATCTGAGATCCATATTCTACCATCATAACCAACTACGTAAATAATTTTTCTTTGCTATATTTACTTGTCTTCTTTGTAACAAATGTAATTTATCGAAGATAGTGTGTAAGAAATCTAAAAAAAATCGCTAAGATGTCATAACAAAAAAAAAAATTAATAAATGAATATTGGATATAAATAAATGCATTAAAACCAAATATAAGGACTTTTTAAATGAATAAAAACATATCAATAAATATAAAGATATCAAAAGTGTGTTATAAGTCACACACTTGAATGGGAACACGTAAAAAGCTATGATGTTATTTTAATTCATGCTTGTTGAGCAGATGGCTGAGCTAAATAGTTTAAAATTGCAATTTCCTCATTAAAAAAATTTTTTTAATAAGAAATAACCAATAATAGCCAGTATCAGTGAATATAATATTTTTTTAATTTGATACGTTTTGTTAAGAAAAATAACAATTGTGTTTGAAATTTGGCCAAGAGAAAAGTTCAGTATATTATATAACTGATAATTTCCAATTTTCCATTGCCAATTAAATATTTATATTGTTATAAATAGTATATTGTTATAAAACATTAATTTAAAAACGTTGTTATAATTATAATGGCTTTATCCTAAAAATTACACTTCTTATCTAGTTAAAAAGAAATTATTAAAGACATTTTGCAAGATTTGACTAAGTATCAGATAAAAAATTGTCTTGCTAATTGTTATTTTTTTAAGTTTGAAAAATACACACAGACAGTTTATATATTTGTTAATATTATATTGTTTTAATGATATATTTTTATAATTTTTTACGTTAAATTGTTTTAAATGTTATATTGTTTTAATGATATATTTCTATAATTTTTTACGTTAAATTGTTTTAAATGTTATATTGTTTTAATGATATATTGTTATAATTTTACTTGTTAAATTGTTTTAAATGCTATAGTGTCATAATTTTACTTATTAAATTGTTTTAAATGCTATATTGTTATAATTTTACCTGTTAAATTGTTTTAAATGCTATATAGTTATAATTTTACATGTTAAATTGTTTCAAATACTATATTGTTATAATTTTACATGCTAAATTGTTTCAAATACTATATTGTTATAATTTTACATGCTATATTGTTTTAAATGTTATATACAGTTTTACATGTTAAATTGCTTTAATGTTCTATTGTTATCATAAAATAAAATTAGCAATCAATTGATACAAAATGTTAGATTAATGTCTCGAATGATATGCAAAAAAATAGTTTAATTCTTCTGACTGAATACAATTCGACAAACATGGAATAAAACAATAACGATTATTAAGAAAATCCATTAGTAGAAAGTAACAATTTCTTTAATTATGTTTATTTTAGCTCAAAAAATGTCGATTAAAATAATCTGACGAGAAAAACATTTAATATATCCAATATTTATCAATCTTTAAATACTTCAAGATCTATTTTCGGCTAATGAGTTTTTTAATCGATATCCATAACTTTCATTTACAAAAACCAATTTCTTTAAAATGAAATGAGGTTTCACAGACGAATTATATTTTTGGTAAATAGTTGCATATGTATGATGAGTTTCGTCTTTAAAATAATGTATTAAAATGTATTGCAACTCATTAATTTTTGTTTCTTTCTATATATACTGATTGCGTTCCTTTTACATTTATTTTCGAAATATTTTTACATTTAGTTTTTAATTAGATATCTATATAGAAAGTGAAGTTTTAAACTTTTTATGATAGAAAATAATTTTGCTTTTTACCATTTTTATCGAAAATGGCCATTAAAATAGCATACAAGAAATATTTAACTATTACTAATTGTAAAACAAATATATATATTAAAACAACAAAAATATTTAAATGTTACTTATACAAATTATATAAAAAAATGTTTTTTAAAATTGCATGCTAAAATCTCCTACTAAATCCAAGTTTTTTTTATTTATAAAATATATAATGTTGCAAAAATAATTTGTAAAAAACGTGGTCATTTTTAAAAACTCTTTTGTGAAATATAAACAGTTCTTACAACCAATTAAAAACTATTTTACAATCCAAAGCCAAATTATTACATAAAGATAAATTTGTTGTTACTGTGTCTAATCCTCAGTGCCCTGCAGTGCGGGGCGGGCATCCCATGGGTAGTCTACTCATGGGTGAAAGAATAGGGGGAAGTTCTGTTCTGATGGAGCACACGTAGGTAGAAACCAGACTTGGATCCGTGTCGCTAAAGACAGAAGGCAGTGCCTTCTGGAAGGGATTTTAGGGGAAAATATCCCGCATTTGTCTATTGCAGGGATCTCCAAACTACGGCCCGCCACAGTCATTAATCCAGCCCGCGACAGCAAATAGCTTATTGTTGCTGTAATAACTTGGATAAAAAAAACACAGAATGATAATAACTCGGTTTTATTGACTCGCTAGGTAAAGCTTAATGACCAGCATAATATGCAGAAAATTTAACTTAAGCATAACAACTAACAAGTAATTGAAATGAATCCCACTAACATTATAAACTAGTGAACATCCCGCTGTTACCCTCGGTGGTTATGTTGGGGTAAAGAGTATCGCATATGTATGTACAACGATGTTTGGAATATATATATCCTGAATCAAACAAATGATTTTTATCCTGAAAATCTCTCAGAACGGAAAAGCTAAATTAACGCGAATGAAACCGCAGGGTTTCCACTTGTAAAGAAATACTAATGAAATTTATGTAATTGTGATTTTCCACTGACAATAGTTTGTAGTTAGCAAGCGCATGATCGCTCAGAGAGCGTACTCGGCGACTGGTCTAGAAATTATAGATAATGGCAGAAAAATTAAAAAACGGTTTTGGCCCTTGGTACTTACTGGAGTAAACAGTATGGCCCTACGGCTGGAAAGTTTGGAGACCCCTGGTCTATTGTATGGGAGAAAACCCTGAACATTCCCACCAAGTAGTCCGACTCACGAGGCAAGATGTTGAGCATCCCAAACGCCACCGAGTCTCCAAGAGAATTTTTGAAACAGTGTCTACAAAAATGTCGCCAGCGGATGGAACCTCAGCTCTAATGCTCGGGGACCTGAATTTCCGAGTGTCTAGAGTTCTGGCGATCGGTACTATAGGTTTCGGGTTCTCGACTCCTGGCTGTATCATGGATGTTTGTAGTGGTTCGAAATCCACTTTAAGCCGTAGGTCCCGGTATCATATGACTGTAGAGCTTCACAGAGCCCAGTCAGACGTCTCACCCACATCATTCCCAAACTGGATAGGGCCAACTCAACTCTAAGCACAGTAATGTGGTGTGGTGTAGTAGTAGTAGCCCTAATGCTCGACAGCACGTTGCCACTGAGCAGCGAATCAGGCAATGATAAATTTAGTTTTAATAAAGAAATTGTTTATTTCCTTAACAATAATTAATTTCGCACGATAAATACTTCACGTGAAAATTTAAATAATGCTTATGAGAGATAAATTTAAAATTTAGTACTAGCATACGTAAAATAAAAATAACACAAATATGTATTATATGAAATATACTACTAGAACGTACATAAATTGTATGAAAAATTTTTTTTATTCTCATTTAATTAATTTCGCTATTTCAGATTATTTATAACAATAATGCTTTTTAAATCGTTGACAATGCTTACTTTTCGCAATGCAACTTTTCACAGTTTCTGATGGAGCGATTTAATTTTTTCATTAGAGGGATAAATTATCTTTCAGTTATGATTAACAAACAATGTAAATAAATATCAGACACCTTGAAAGAAAAAGAGAAAAGAATAAAGCAAACGTTTAATCCAAAGTTTTATGCTTATAAAAACAAATTAGCGACACTAATAAATAAATATACAATAATAAAAACGAATCTATAACATTTTAAATTACTTGGATGTTTTAAGGTCTTTATCTAATAAATTATGGACAAATCACAAAAAATAGTGACAATTAGGATTTGACGACTTTTTGTGGTGTCAAATGAACAATAAGTTTCCAAATGTGGTAAATCGACTTTCTTGTACTGTCTGTACTGTAAATCTCTACACTTACAATCGCAATCCGTGACTTGGCGCCCTTTGGCGACAAGAATTTTGACGCCATATCCGAACCTCCCCTATTCTGTGATTTTACCCAAATTCTTTAATGATTATCAAACTTTAATATCAGAAACAAATATTAGATTCCTGCTCATATCGGAAACGGAATTGAATATTTGTAACGATAATAGCATGTTGTTTTACAAAATAGAAAATCACGAATTTAAATATAAATGAATCTATAAAACCATTCAATGCTTCTAATTTAACAGAATTTCCTATTTTTATTTTCAAAGAATACTTATTTTCTATGGAACACCAGAGTTTTGTGGACAATAGTTTTGTAAAGACTGCTCCAAAATAATTTTCACAGTACGTCAAAAACGATCCTTTCTCGATATTACCAAATAAATGTTGCAACCCAATATTTTTAATTTGATCACACGAATAATAATACAAACATGCAATAAAGTAATATAACCATCGTGTTATTATACTTCCCAAGACTTTGTGGCGCTAATCTCTTCTAGATAGAAATAAAATATCGACAGATAAAATTCTTAAATTTATTCTCGCGATCAAAAAGGAGGAGAATTTCAGCTGCACGAGGTTCAGTGGCAACACCGATCATTCCGTAAAAGTACACACACACACATCTTGTCCCCGAGGTGTACACGACGGATTAGTGCACGAGGGGATGTATTCAGCTTGATAAATATTCATTACACAATGGTATCAGAACGCGATTTTAGACAAAGATAAATTCGCCCGGAGTTCGCTTGTGCGCTGCGCTGGATAAAAGATAATTCAGGAAACAATAGGTGGGGAATTAAAGGAGATGAATTGCTCGCAGCTTCTCGGTTGGGACAACAAAGCGACGATCGCGCGCAGCCTTAATTCATGGCGAAAAGTTTCATTGAAGGAAAATCACTCTCTTTGACGCCTTTAAGATATTCCTCAAACAATTTTGAGGGAGTTTTCCGAAAGAGGTGGCCGGAGCTAATTTAAAGCTCCCTCTTTGTCCTTCTTTTGTCACGTCTCGAAATTATTCTTTGCAGAACTTTTTTACAGACAATTATATCAGCTATCGTAGTTTTCTTTTAGATTGTTAGGTGGGATGCTGAAATAAAGCAAAATAAATTTTCTTTTTAAAAGTCATTAATAAAAGTCTCAGATTAATTCCATTTCCACATAAAAGCATCAAATACGTGGAGGAAGTTAGGTATTTTAGCTTTTTATGTCCTTTGTAAAAGATTTATAATTAGAGGAAATACAATAAAAGGAAGATCTGAATGAAAAAGCGATGTTTTTGTATTCCAATAATACATAATATTAATCAAATAATAATTTTTTATTAATAAAATATGGAAAAAAATCTTTATTCTGTTTTACATAATAATGAAAACAATAATAGCATGAAGCAATTTAGTAATGCAACCATGCTTTCTCCTACACACTGGCAAGAGCGCCCTAAAGCGTTCAAGAGAAATGGTCGGTTGGTCTATAGACTCTTACCCGGAAAGGAAGTATATTATGCGCATTGCGTGCGTATCTCAGTATCAGGCTTTCAGCTTAAAAGTGGAGTCCTTCCACGAATCTGTAATTATCTATCTTTAAATGTGTTAAATATTGTATGTGAGTGCTGTTTGTACTTATGTAAATAAAACTGAGAGTTCTCAAGCCTGTGCCTCAAATATCTCAACCCAATCACACCCAGTTACAATCTGGTTACCCAACTTGCACATTACACATTGTGTTTCTCTTCAAATCCTTCTTTTTTCTTTTGGTTTTATGTTATTATAAGGATTGTATTTTGAACTTTTATACAAAAATTTTATGCCTTCTCAAAAAAGTTCAAAGAATTTTCTTAATGTATATATATACCTTGTTAAATTAAAAATTATTTTATCTTGATGACTAAATTTTTAAATTTGTATAATCACACATCCAAAGATATTAACAGTATTAAATTTATATCAAGTATAAAAGTAAACTTAGAATAAAAGGTAAAGGCAAATAATTTTCGCATTATTTAATCCAGAATCTCAGCTTTGGTGTAAATCAGTCAATTTCAAAAATAAATTCAAAAGCAATTTGAAAAGAAATAAATTGCAAGCATAGATGACTTATTGGCCATTATTATTTTCCAACCTTTTCGATATCTTTTGAATATATTTTTATAGAAGGAATAACGATTTCTTAAAATATTTTCCTTTTCAAGTCTTTCAAAGAATGATGAATTAACTGCTTATAAATTTGCTAGAACACTAGCAATTTTTTTTTCCAATACATCGAACATTTGAGGAGCTAATATATTGTAAGGAACGCTTTCTATTGCTTAAAGGTGCACGCGATTTAGTATGGATTTGAGGGAAAAGTTACAAAAAAAAAAACAGCTGAGAAAAAAATCAAGAGCAAAAGCATGAAAATTTCTATAAAC
Source organism: Caerostris extrusa (assembly GCA_021605095.1). Classification (NCBI taxonomy): domain Eukaryota; kingdom Metazoa; phylum Arthropoda; class Arachnida; order Araneae; family Araneidae; genus Caerostris; species Caerostris extrusa. The sequence goes on from BPLR01002318.1 coordinate 11,545, forward strand.
AATATAAATGAACTCTATTGCTATGTGTCATCATATAAAATTACAACATGAATACATAAAGTTTTCTTGTTTTAAAATGTTGGATATTTCACTCAAATTCAAGGCAATCAATCTTACACATTTGAATCTAATAATCTATAATTTAGATTTAAATAGTTAGGATCAGAAATTAATTGTCATAATAATATCTTACCTGAAATAAAAAACAGAATTGTGTTTGCCAATAATGCCTTTTATGGGTTGAGAAATCTATTTAAATCACAGTTCATAGGCAGAAAACTAAATTCTTATTATATAAAACCCTTATTAGACCTATTTTGGATCTATGGCTCTGAAACATGGACTTTTGCAAGATCTGATGAGGCCAATTTTGGTATATTTGAGCGGAAGATTTTAGGGGCTATTCTTGGATATGTTAAGGAAAGCAAATTGCTAGAGTAGATGGTACAACGCAGAAATTTATAAATGATATAAAGACCCAGATATTACAAAATTTATTAAGATCAATACATTAAACTAGGCTGCTCATGTATTAAGAATGAATGATTTAAACCCTGTAAAAAAGCTTATTTTGACCAAGCCAAGAGGAAGAGGACGACCCAAGTTGCGGTGGATAGACACAGTTGAAAAAAATTTTGCTGTACTAAAGAATAAGAATGGGTGGACCACTGTCAGCCAGAGAAACGTATGGAAAACTCTTCAAAGGAAAGCCTTGGTCAATGCTCGGCTGTCGTGTTACTGATGATGATGATCAAGCCAATCAATGATTTTTTTCACATTTCAAAAATTTTCCTTAGAAGAAAGATTCAAAATATATTATCTTTAATTGAAATTATTTTAAATATTTTCTTAAATTTATTTTCTGAAAAATTGTGTTATCAAAAATATCCCTTCTCTTCTAAGTCGAAAAGGAAATGACGAAAATGAGAGAAATTTATTTAAAAACAAAAGACAACATATTTTTTTCCTTTTGACTTAAAGAAGAGAGTTCAAATGATTAAAAGTCAGAAATGATGATGAATATTTAAAAGAAATAAAACGCGAGTCCTTCATTTCTTCCACTTCAAAGCCCAAATTAGTAAAAGAAATTTGTTAAAGAACTGCATATTTATTAACGCATATCACTTTAATCTTCCGGTACAGAGAAGATTAAAGAGAAAACTAGTGTGCAGACGCAGACATGGACGATAAATTTGTGGTCACCACTCATTTCAGGAAAATTGAATCAGGACATATGGGGAAAAAAGGGGAATTATCCACCATACAGGGAAAATAAAAAAAACAACCTTGAACGTGTTTTTAACATTCTCGTGCGTGTTTTTAACATCCATGGTAAACGCATAAATATTCATGGTTGAATTTAGATTGATCTAGGGATAGTTGGTGGCAAACATGGATCTATACAGAAAGCTCAAAAATAAATTGCTCTGACTTCCACCTTATCTAGCTCCAGCAGCTTTTTTTTAACGACAACATATAAATTAGTTTTTTTTGCGGAGCTGGATTGAAAATGCGATTTCCTGTAACGTTAGAAAGAAAAAGAAAACACGAGCAAAAAGCTATTCGTGGAATGCTTGTTGACTGACTGATGAAAAGTTCCAGGCGAGAACATTTACTTGATGGATATGTATAAGAAAATTACAAAAACTTGCAACTTTATTTTTTTTTACTTTCTTTCCAACTTTTTCTCCTCTATGTTATGTATTCCATAAGAATTTCAGTGAAAAAGAAAAAATGGAATTGGAAAAATGGCACAAAAAGGCGGTGAAAAGAATGATTAAATGCATATTTCGTAAGTTATTGTTAAGAAATCGTCACTAAAGAAAACCTGACCAAAATGTTAAAATTTCAGAAGAAATTTTCTAGATAAGAAAAATATATATATATAAATATATATATATATATATATATATATATATATATATATACATATATAAGCACTTCTCTCAGGAATGATTAAGATTTTTTTAACTGATTTAAGAATGATCATTAAAAAAGTGTTAGAAAAAAGATAGTTAGAATAAAAATTGATGTGAAAAAAGAGATTGCTCAACAAAACTAAGACATAAAAAATTAATTAAAAAATGGAGCTTGTTTTAGTTTTGTTAATTTAAGATAATAAATTAATCTTTATTAATGAAGGCCCAGTTAACCAGAAAATAAGTACAAAAAAAAAAAATTTTACTAAATTTATATTTTAACTCTACTTTCAATAAATAATTTATCTTAATTAATAAAATAAATATTTAATATTCTTATATTTTTATTTTATTTTTTTTTTTTTTTTCACTAATAATTAAATATTTTTTACGTGAAACTATACTTGAGCAATAAATCCAAAACATGACTCCTTTTTAATTGATTTTAATTTTAATTTTAATTTTTCCACAGGTAATATATTTTAAATATAAACACATAAAGCATGCATTCATAATTTACCATATATGTATTACCTTACTGAATATCAGTCTTAGATTTTACTTTTTAATTTAAAAGCCTAGATTTTACTAAATTTAATTGATATTAAAAATTTAAATACTTGAAATAAATTATGATAATCACATAAAATTTCGAATGTCTTACATGGAAGTTTTGAATGAACAATTTTCAAATAATTCGAAATTCTGAATTGTATATTAAAAAATAAATCAATATTAATATTAATGTTTTCAAATTTCCATATATCTCAAAATCGTTCTGCTCCAAGAACGGTGATTTAATTATTTCACTATTATAGAGGATTGTTAATATATCCTATATTGATTTATAACTTCTTTCTGTAGTAATTTTTATATGTTGCATTTTATAATAAAAATAAGTATCCCGACAACATGAAATTCCCATTCAATTTTTAAATGAACTTGTCTACGTAGGTTACAGCAACGATATTAGTTTAATGATAAATGGGGTAAAAAAAAATTTTTGAAATGTAACTTTTAACATTTCGTAAACTTATTCTATTTTGGAACTCTTATAAGTTCTTAATGGGCCACTTTAATCTTTTTGCTTTAGGAAGATAAATTATTTTTCAGTTATTATTATTAAATAATATAAATAAAAATCTAAAAGAAATTGAGAATAAAATTAACAAATAAAAAAAAAAGGATTTTTTTTTTTTTTTTTTGTAAAGGAAAGAAATAAAAGTATAATCCAAAATTTTATTCATATAAAAAAAATAATCGACAATAATAAACAAACAAACAATAATGAAAACTAATCAATATTGTTTTAAATTACATGAATGTTTCAAGGTCTTTAAATGACAAATTTATTCAATGCTTATCAAATTTTAGTATCAGAAACAAATATTAGATTCACATTCATATCTGAAACAGAATTGAATATTGACAACGCCAAAAGCATATTATTTTTCAAAATAAGAAAATCCCGCATTTAAACACAACTTAATACATAAAATCATTCAACGCTTCCAATTTCCAAGAGATTCCTACTTTTTTTCGTACAACATGCATTTTCTATGGAACACCATCGTTCTGTGGAAAATAATTTAGAAAAGAACTACTTTAAATGATTTTCACAATACGTCAAAAACGATCCTTTCCCAATATTACCAAATAAATGTTGGCAACACGATATTTTTAATTTGATCACACGAATAATAGCACAAACAAGGAGTAAAATAATATAACCATCGTGTTATTATATTTCTCAAGACTTTGTGGCGCTAATCTCTTCTAGATAGAAATAAAATATCGACAGATAAAATTCTTAAATTTATTCTGCGATCAAAAAGGAGAATTTCAGTTGCACGAGATTTAGTGGCAACACCGATCATTCCGTAAAAAACACACACACATCTTGTCCCCGAGGTGTACACGACGGATTAGTGCACGAGGGGATGTATTCAGCTTTTGATAAATATTCATTACACAATGGTATCAGAACTCGATTTTAGACAAAGATAAATTCGCCCGGAGTTCGCTTGTGCGCTGCGCTGGATAAAAGATAATTCAGGAAACAATAGGTGGGGAATTAAAGGAGATGAATTGCTCGCAGCTTCTCGGTTGGGACAACAAAGCGACAATCGCGCGCAACCTTAATTCATGGCGAAAAGTTTCATTGAAGGAAAATCACTCTCTTTAACGCCTTTAAGATATTCCTCAAACAATTTTGGAGGGAGTTTCGAAAAGAGGGTGGCCGGAGCTAATTTTAAAGCTCCCTCTTTGTCCTTCTTTTTGTCACGTCTCGAAATTATTCTTTGCAGAACTTTTTTTTTTTTTTACAGAGAATTATATCAGCCATCGTTCTTTTCTCTAGATTGTTAGGTGTGATGCTGAAAAAAAGCAAAATATTTTTTTTTCTTTCTTGTGAAGGTACTAACAACCATCTCGGATTAATTCCATTTCCACATAAAAGCATCAAATACATGGAGGAAATAATGGATATTTTAGCATTTATATCCTTTGTAAAAGATTTATAATTAGTTTGAATACAATTAAAAAACAAGATCTGAATGAAAAACGATATTTTTCTTTCTAATGATACATAATATTAATTAAATTATAATTTTTATTAATAATATGTGGAAAAATTCTTTATTGTGTTTTGCATAATAATGAAAACAACAATAGCATGGAACAACTTAGTAGTGCAACCATGCTTCCTCCTACACACTGACAAAAGCGCTCCCCCTGTGATGTTCTGGAAAAAGGATCAGTTGCCTACAGACTCTCACCCGGAAAGGAAATATATTCGCGCGCGCTGCGCGTAGCCGAGTTTCATATTTTCGGCTTAGAAAGGGAATCGTTCCACAAATCTAGAATTATATGTTTTTAAATGTGTTAAATGTTGCATGTATCTAAATGTACAATTGTGGTGTTAATAAAGCGTGTCTATATAAAGCTGTGAGATCTCAAACTGGTGCCTCAAATATCTCGACACAATCACATCCAGAGAAATGTATAGAAATCTCTTCAAAGGAAAGCCTTGGCGCACCCCTGGTCTGTCGTGATATTGATAATGATGATCAAGCCAATCGAAGATTTTTTTTTTTCACATTTAATAGATTTTCGAATGAGGAAAGATTTAAAATAAATGATCATTAAATGAAAGTATTTCAAATATTTTTAATTTAATTTTTAAAAAATATATTGTCAAAAGTTCTCTTCTTCGTCGTAAAGAAAATGACGCAAATTTATTTAAAGGAGAGAGACAACATTTTTTTTCTTTTTGAAGAAGAGAGTTCAAATGATTAAAAGTCAGAAATGATAATGAATACTTAAAAAAGGAATAATACCCGAGTCATTCATTTCTTCCACTTCAAAACACAAATTAGTAAAAAGAAATTCGTTAAAGAACTGCATATTTATTAATGCATATCACTTTAATCTTCCGGTACAGAGAAGATTAAAGAGAAAACTAGAGTGCAGACGCAGACATGGACGATAAATTTGTGGTCACCACTCATTTCAGGAAAATTGAATCAGGACATATGGGGAAAAAAGGGGAAGAATTATCCACCATACAGGAAAATAAAAAAAACCAACCTTGAACGTGTTTTTTATATTTCTCGTGCGTGTTTTTTAACATCCATGGTAAACGCATAAATATTCATGAAGTTGAATTTAGATTGATCTAGGGATAGTTGATGGCAAACATGGATCTATACAGAAAGCTCAAAAATAAATTGCTCTGACTTCCACCTTATCTAGCTCCAGCAGCTTTTTAACGACAACATATAAATTAGGTTTTGCGGTGCTGGATTGAAAATGCGATTTCCTGTAACGTTAGAAAGGAAAAAGAAAACACAAGCAAAAGCTATTCGTGGAATGCTTGTTGACTCGGCTGATGAAAAGTTCAGGCGAGAACATTTATTTGATGGATATGTATAAGAAAATTACAAAAAATTGCAACTTTTATTTATTTTTTTTTTTTTTTTTTTTTTTTTTTTTTTTTTACTTTCTTTCCAACTTTTCTTCTTTATGTTATGTATTCCATAAGAATTTGGCGAAAAAAAAAAAAAAAAAAATGGAATTGGGAAAAAAGGCATAAAGGCGGTGAAAAGAATGATTAAATGCATATTTCGTAAGTTGTTGTTAAGAAATCGTCACTAAAGAAAAGCTGACAGAAATGTTAAAAGAGGATGTTTCTGGATAAGAAAAATATATATATATATATATATATACATATATAAGCACTTCCCTCAGGAAAGATTAAGGCTTTTTTTTTAAGTGATTAAAGAAGGATCATTAAAAAGGATCAGTTGACAGAAAGGGAAATTTTTACGTCAACTTTTATTCTAACTACATTTTTTCAGGGAAAAATGTAGTTAGAATAAGTTGACAGCAAAGTGATTGCTCTTCCAACAAAACTAAGGCATAAAAATTATTTCAAAAATGGAGCTTGTTTTAGTTTTTGTTAGTTTAAGATAATAAATTAATCTTTATTATTGAAGGCCCAGTTAACAAGAAAATAAGAACAAAAAAATTTTTATTTAATTAGCTTTTAACTCTACGTTCAATAAAATAATTTATCAGAATTATAAAATAAATCTTTAATATTTTTATATTTTATATTGTCTTTTCATTTATAATTAAAAATTTTCACTTACGTGGAACTATACTTAAGTAATAAATCTAAAAAAATGAATCATTTTTAATTGATCTTAATTTTATCTTCCCATCGCGTAATATATTTAAGATATAAACATGCATTCATAATTCCACACATATGAATTTTCTTACTGAACTTAGTTCTAAGATTTTAATTTTTTAGTTTAAATCCTAGATTTTATTAAATCCGATTGACATTAAAAATCAAATTACTTGAAATAAATTATGATAATCACATAAAAATTTCAATTTTTGCAAGACAATTTTTAATAAGCAATTTTCAAATAATTAGAAATTCTAAATTGATAATAAACAATAGTCAATATTAATCGTAATGTTATTAAATTGCCATGTATCTTAAAAATCTTTCTGCTCGAGAACAATTATTTAGTTATGCCAAGCTTATTGAGGACTGTTAATCTATTATATATTGGTATATGACCTCTTTTCGTAGTAATTTTTATATGTTGCATTTTATAATAAAAAGATAAGTATCCCGACAACATGTAGTTTGAATTCAATTATTTAAATGATCTTGCCTACCTAGGTTAGAGCAACTGTATTAGATAATGATAAATGGGATAAAAAAAAAACTTTTCGAAACGCAACTTTTAAGGTTTAGTAAACTTATTCTATTTTGAAACTCTTCGAAGTTCTTAATGGCCCACTTTATTCTTTTTGCATTAGAGGGATAAATTATTTTCAGTTATTATTATCACATAATATAAATAAACATCAATCTTAAAAGAAAATGAAAATAAAATGAACAAATTAAAAAGGAAAAGGACTTTTTTTATAAAGGAGCAAAATAAAAGTATGATCCAAATTTTATTCATATAAAACAAATTATCGACACTAATAAACAAATCAATATCATTTTGAATTACTTGATATTTTTGATGTCTTTAAATAACAAAATTTTCTTAATATTTATCAAAATTTAGTATCAGAAACAAATATTAGATTCATACTCATATTGGAAATGCAATCTGGTTTTGGTAAACGACAAAAGCATACTATTTTTCAACATAGAAAAATCACGCATCTAAGCACAACTTAATTTATAAAACCATTCAACCTTCTAATTTACCAGAATTTCCTATTTTTTTTTCTTAGAGCACTCATTTTATATGGAAGACCAGAGTTATGTGAAAAATAGTTTGGGAAAAAACTGCTTCAAAATAATTTTAACAATACGTCAAAAACGATCCTTTCTCAATATTACCAAATAAATGTTGGCAACACGATATTTTTAATTCGATCACACGAATAATAATACGAACAAGCAATAAAAGTAATATAGGCAGTGTGTTATTATACTTCCCAAGACATGGTGATGCTAATATCTTCTAGATAGAAATAAAAAAATATCGACAGATAAAATTCTTAAATTTATTCTCGCGATCAAAGGAGAATTCAGCTGCACGAGATTTAGTGGCAACACCGATCATTCCGTAAAAAAAAGCACACACACACACACATCTTGTCCCCGAGGTGTACACGACTCAGTACACAAGGGGATGTATTCAGCTTGATAAATATTCATTACACAATGGTATCAGAACGCGATTTTAGACAAAGATAAATTCGCCCGGAGTTCGCTTGAGCGCTGCGCTGGATAAAAGATAATTCAGGAAACAATAGGTGGGGAAAAAGGAGATGAATTGCTCGCAGCTTCTCGGTTGGGACAACAAAGCGACGATCGCGCGCAGCCTTAATTCATGGCGAAAAGTTTCATTGAAGGAAAATCACTCTCTTTAACGCCTTTAAGATATTCCTCAAACAGTTTTGGAGGGAGTTTCCGAAAAGAGGGTGGCCGGAGCTAATTTAAAGCTCCCTCTTTGTCCTTCCTTTGTCACGTCTCGAAATTATTCTTTGCAGAACTTTTTTTTACAGAGAATTATATCAGCTACCGTATTTTTCTCTAGATTGTTAGGTGTGTTGCTGAAATAAAGCAATATATTTTCTTTTTGAAAACGCATTAACAACCATTTCAGATGAATTCCATTTTAACATAAAAGCATCAAGTACATGAATGGAAGTATATTTAATCTTTATGTGTCTTTTTATAAAAGAAATATAATTAGTTTGAACACAATTAAAGAAAAACAAAAACTGAATGAAAAACGATGTTTTTGCATTCTAATGCATAATATTAATTAAATCAGAGTTTTTATTAATAAAATATGCAAAAAAATTCTTTATTGTGATTTACATAATAATGAAAACTACAATTGCATGAAACAACCCAGTAGTATAACCATGCTCATTTTTTCACACTGGCAAGAGCTCCCCCTGTGGCGTTCAAGAGAAATGAAAATTGGCGTTCATTGGCGAAATTGTTCAGAACTGGAAATGGAAGTGGCGTTCAGAAAAATCTACAGACTCTATCCCGGAGAGAAAATATATTTCGAGCATTGCCGAGTTTCGGATTTTCGCTTAGAAGTGAGTCCTTCCATGAATCTATAATTATCTGCCTTTAAACGCGTTAAATATTGTATATCTTTAATTGCATATGCGTGGTGCTTATGCGTGTATAAATAAAGTTGTGTGTTCTTCAACCTGTGCCTCACGTATCACAACCCAACCACACCCAGTTACAATCTGGTTGCCTAACTTGCACACTACATATTATGTTTCTCGTCAAATACTTCTTTTAATTTATTTCTTTTGGTTTTAATTTAATATAGGATTTGTATTTTAAACTTTTCCACAAAATTTTATACGTTCTCAAAATGTTCAAAGAATGCTCTTAACTGTATATAAATATATATATACCTTGTTAAATTAAAATTATTTTATTTTAATGATTACATTTTAACATTTTTATAATCACACATCCAAAGATCTTAGCAGTATTAAATTTAATTTAAGTATAAAACTAAGCTTTGGCCCATGCTGGGCTGTTCTGCTATTGATGATGATGATCAAGCCAATCAATGATTTTTTTTTTTTTTCACATTTCAAAAATTTTCCTTAGAAGAAAGATTCAGAATATAGAATCTTTAATTGCAAGTATTTTAAATATTTTCTTAAATTTAATTTGTAAAAAATTGTGTTGTCCAAAAGACCCTTCCCTTCGTCGTAAAAGAAAATGATGAAAATGGGAGAAATTTATTTAAAGGAGAGAGACAACATTTTTTATTATTATGTGGAAGAGAATTCAAATGATTAAAAGTCAGTAATGATGATGAATATTTAAAAAGAAATAAAACCGGAGTCATTCATTTCTTCCACTTCAAAGCTCAAATTAGTAAAAGAATTTCGTTAAAGAACTGCATATTTATTATGCATATCACTTTAATCTTCCGGTACAGAGAAGATTAAAAAGAGAAAAACTAGAGTGCAGACGCAGACATGGACGATAAATTCGTGGTCACCACTCATTTCAGGAAAATTGAATCAGAACATATGGGGAAAAGAGGGGGAATTATCCACCATACAGGGAAAAAAAAAAAAAAAAAACCTTGAACGTGTTTTTAAATTTCTCGTGCGTGTTTTTAACATCCATGGTAACGCATAAATATTCATGAAGTTGAATTTAGATTGATCTAGGGATAGTTGGTGGCAAACATGGATCTATACAGAAAGCTCAAAAATAAATTGCTCTGACTTCCACCTTATCTAGCTCCAGCAGCTTTTTTTTTAACGACAACATATAAATTAGGTTTTTGCGGTGCTGGATTGAAAATGCGATTTCCTGTAACGTTAGAAAGAAAAAGAAAACACGAGCAAAAGCTATTCGTGGAATGCTTGTTGACTGACTGATGAAAAGTTCCAGGCGAGAACATTTATTTGATGGATATGTATAAGAAAATTACAAAAACTTGCAATTTTATTTTTTTCTTACTTTCTTTCCACCTTTTTCTCCTTTATGTTATGTATTCCATAAGAATTTCAGTGAAAAAAAAAAAAAAAAAAAAATGGAATTGGAAAAATTGCGCAAAGGCGGTGGAAAGAATGATTAAATGCATATTTCGTAAGTTGTTGTTGTTAAGAAATCGTCACTAAAGAAAACCTGACAGAAATGTTAAAAACTTGAGGGAAGAAATTTTCTGGATAAGAAAAAAATATATATATCATCAGAAAAGTACTTCCCTCAGGAAAGATTAAGGCTTTTTTTTTTTTTAAGTGATTAAAGAATGATCATTAAAAAGTGATGGAAAAAAGGTAGTTAGAATAAAGTTGACGTAAGTGATTGCTCAACAAAACTAAGGCATAAAAAATTAATTAAAAAATGGAGCTTGTTTTAATTTTTTGTTAATTTAAGATAATATATTAATCTCTATTAATGGTACAGTTAACAAGAAAATATGTAGAAAAAATTTTTTTACTAAATTAACATTTTAACTCTACGTTCAATAAAATAATTTATCAGAATTAATAAAAAATAAATATTTAATACTTTTATATTTTATAATTTATGTTTTTATTTATAATTAATATTTTTCTTCTAAACAATAAACCTAAAATATAAATCATTTTATGGTGATTTTAATTTTATCTTTTCACCTTTTTTTTAATTTATCTTTCAATATATTTAAATATAAACACATAAAATATGCATTCATAATTTTACCATATATGAATTTTCTTACTAGAATCCTAGTTCTTAGATTTTTACTTTTAATTTAGAATCCTAGATTTTACTAAATCCAATTGGCATTAAAAATTAACGAAATAAATTAGGATAATCACATAAAATTTTGAATTTTTGCAAGACATCTTTAATGAAATTTTCAAATTAGAAATTAGAAATTGTATAATAAAATAATTGTAAAATAAAATGTATATTCAATATTAATCTTAATGTTATCAATTTGACGTATATCTCAAAAGTTTTCGGCTCAGAGAACAGTGATATAATTATTTTACTGTTAATCACCATATAATGATTTACGTCATCTTTCCGTAGTTATGTGTTACATTTTATAATAAAGTATCCCAACAACATGTAGTTCCCATTCATTTTTTAAATGAACTTACATCATACCAAGTTGGAAATTTAACGATATTAATTTAATGATGATAATAATTAATGAGGATAATAAATTGCCTCATTTTAAATAGTGGTAAACTATGTATTTTTTCCATTTAAACTGGAAGAGGGGCCCGAAACACTGAGGCTTTAATCTTTGGCACATTGGATCAGTCGTTTGTCTTCTCCCTGGGTTAAGAAAACGATAATGAAAGACATATATATATATACAAAGTGGGACAAAAGAGTATAAAAAAAGCAATCTAGCACATTTCAAAAATATCTTATGACTGCAATCATCTTGTAAAAAAATGCTGTTATTTCCATAATCTCAGTCATGTCAGTCTATATAAAATACTTTTTTCAGAAATGAAAAGTCAAATTTTTAGATCGTCTTTTCAAATTACCCATATCAAGAAATATAAGGCAGAGACTTTTTGATTACTGATTTGACTATCGAAATTCTTCTGGTAAATTAGCAAAATCCATATTTATATGTAAATAAAATATTAGTGTTTTTGCTTCTACATGCCATTAAAATTTCATGTATAATGCTATATCTAGATGGTAATTTCACACATTACAGTATACTAGTATATGGACGACCATTAATGTCTCTTTATATATATATATATATATATATTCATCTATAATGTGGTCTTTGTAGGTAGCATAGCTTTATTTATTTTATCTTTTGATTTTCATCGTGTTTTTGGAATCTAGAACTAACAAATATAATAAAAAGTTAAATTTCGAAATATAAAGTGAAATAAAGATAAAGACGCAATTTCTGTAATATAAACTCTATTAAAAAAGAATTCAGCTCATAAGTCGAAAATCATCATTACCTGAATAAATACCTAAACTAAATCATATATAAGAACAACCTAAATCTTCGAGCACCTCCTTTCAATCGTTTCTTAATTCGTTATCAATGCATAAATGGTTTTAACAACACACAGCCAATTGTATCAGTGACAAACATCCGCATGCAAACAGAGAGATTTAAAGACCCCTATTGTCTGTCTGTATCATTGGGAACGCCTGGCTGACATTTATTTCCATTTGCAAAGTGTTTCTTTTAATGGTTCCGTTTGGAGTGGTGCGTCTCTTGGGATAGAACTACGATTGAATAGAGACAGATCGTCTTCATTGAGCAATTGTTATTAAACTTGTGTTCTGATAACAGTGTGTGTATGTGCATAAAGACCTCGTGATGAAACGCTTCAATGCTGCGTACTGTTTACAACACCACATCGACGTTGTTGAAACTCAGATTGAAACCTGGAGGATAGGACATGATGAATACCATTGCATGCAACATTCTATCTCCCTCTAAAAAGGATTCAGGACACCATAACATCCCATCAAATATTCTTCAGTCATAAATACTTTCTCTCATAGTATGGATTCAAGAAGCATTTTTTAACTGGATGATGTTCGGTCACAGGTAGCAAGGATGCCATAAAACTGAATCGATGTCCTTCCCGAACACCATATTTGTCACCGATTAAAAATTTTAGGATGCCCTGAGTCTACAATCAATTTGTTAATGCAAATTTGAATTGAAGTGTCACAAGACATCATAAGAAATATGCATGCCTCAATACCCAACCTTATTCCACATTGTATTCTAGTTAGAGAGCTAAACGAGATACTAGATACTATATTCAGTTTTCCTGCAATGATTAATCAATATAGCTAACACAAATATAAAATTTCAATCGATTCTAATTCTTTCTTAGTGGGCTAATTTTTACGGCAACAAATGCAAATTAAAAAAAAAAATTCTACTTATAAAAATTTTCATTACTATTCAAGAATGCAGTCTAAAAATAACGTATAACAAAATATTCATTGAATCCTTTTTAAATTATAAAATTATAAGCTTTTAAACTAAAACAATAAAACGCACGTCAGCCTCATTACATATCGGTTACAATACTAAATTATAAATTTATAAAAAGAGAATTGATATGAAGTTTAAACTAATTTGACGAACGTGAACAATTTTCAAAAAACTAACTAATCATCAAATATAAAATGAATTTAATTGAATTAATCACTTTTACAACTATCTTCGGCTTTTTAAAAACTTTATTTCAAAAGTAAAGCAATTTCAAGACAAAAATAAACATCGGAATGATTCTAAAACAAATCAGAATACGTTGAATTTATTAATTTTACTTTAAAATTGCATATAATAAAGTAAAACTTAGTGAATTGAAAAAGAATATTTAATTGAATTTAAATTAAATTTTCATGTAAAGCCATTCTGTTTCCTTTATATAATAATTAATGTTACCATCAATAAATCAAATTCAGTAAAGTGTTATTTAAATAATAAATCAAAGTGATTTTTTTCCTCAAAGACAAAATTAATATAAATGCAATATTATCTTATTTAAAGGAGATGAAAGATTCAAAATATATTTAGAAAATTTGTTCATAGCTCAGAAAAGTTTTTCATCCAAACTAAAAACAAGTAATAAAACAATATTTTTTTAAAGTCAATTCCTACATTTTTTTCACTATAATGCAGAAAGTCCTTTATAAATAACTTTCATTTATTTTTAAATTTATCTGGCGCCATCTGGTATTGGTAGATATATGCAACTTAAATCTAAAAAAGACTAAAATTAATTAATTAAATTTAATTGCTGTATTAATATTTGAAAAAATTGTATTAACATCAAGTGTCATCCACTACAAGTTAAAAAAAAAATGTATTTGAACTTGAGTGGATGAATAAAAAGTATTTTATGAACGATTGAAAATTTGAACAAGATATATATAGGGAGAGTGAGAGCTAATAGAAGGAATGGATGAAATAAAATTCAAGGCACTCAAAATTTCAATATAAATTTAAAGCGAAAATCTAAAATTATTTTCAAGCTGAAATTCAACAATTATTTCCAATAAAATTCATCGAATAAAAAAAAATGCATTTAATATTTGAATTGAAATCTCGCCAAGCGTTGCATTTAAATTTGAAAAATACTTTTAATTGCAAGAAAGTCATTTTTTGTTTCTAAAATATACAAAGTGTTCTGTATTCATAAATTCACAAAAAAAAATTATTATTATTATTATTCAGTGTATATTAGTTGTTTTTGTAAAAATTTATTTTAAAGATTTAATTTAAGTAAACAATTTTTGTTCTTTTGGTTATAGATAAAATGCATATACTATATATGTATATAAAAATAATAAAATTCGTATATAGATAAATGCATATATGCTAGTATTCCTCTGATGACATTTTTAGAAGAATGAATTTTTACAAAAGAACAAAATATTTCATTTTTATCACATAAAAGCTTGGCCTAATAGCAAAATTGGTCAATAATCTTTGGGCGACTTTGGGGGTTTGGCGACTTTTTGGCCGCCAAGTGGGCTAAAATCTCTTAAAGGCAGCCTTGCTCTTCTCTTCAATTATAATCGCACCCGTCAATTGGAGCACTTTGGCGAAATACATTTTTGACGCCGAATCCCAATGGCTCCTATTCTGCGATTTTACCAAAATTTTTCTAATAAAGTTATTTATCTCATGCATTTTATTTATACAAATAAAAAGGATTTTTGTAAATAACTTTTATGGCAATGTATACATATCTTTAGTCTTGATAAAATATAGACAATATATAAACATTCCAATTACTTTTATTCTTTTAAATCGTAAAAAAAAAAAAAATTACATACTTAAATTATAAACTTTACAGAAGTATTCCTTTTAATTGCATGATTATTATGCATAGATTGAATCAAACATATTAAAATCAGAAACTATTATAATTCTTACGAATATCTTTTTAATTTCATTTTGCTCACATTAAGAATTACATAAAAATATTATAAACATATATTTTTATAGAAGAGAAATATAAATTTATTTTCTAATGAATTTTATAAATTATTTTTATATGTAAATAAGCATTCATTATAATTTATTGTACTTTTATTATTTCAAAATCATCGAGTAACTTTTAATTCTTTTCATTGAGGTTTCAATAAACAATGTGACAAAAATCATCGGATATTCCGAAAAACTAATTAGGGTTTTTTTTTTTTTTTTTACACTCACAAAGATGGAATTCCAAATTCTAATATAATATAAAAACATGTTAATAACAATTTCAAGGGTGATTCTAAAACATCAAAAAACGATCAAAAATAAAGACCGTAGACACTGATATTAAAACAAAAGCAAAATATTAAAATATGTCAGATGCGAAAAAGAGCTGTGATGTTATTTTCCATTCTTAACTTTTAACAAACAGTTGTTAGTGTCCTTCTAGAGACAATAAAAATTAATTTTTTTTATTTAATTAAATAATTACTAATAGAAAAATTTTTCGCAATAATGTCTTTTTTGCGACTGCATCATTATAAATAAATTAAAATTCAGCAGATAAAAAATAATATAAAATTCTTTTTATTTTATTTTTTTAATTTTTTTAAATTTCATATTTATTTTTTTTTAAAAATTATTCGTAACATTATATAATGTATTTTTTTTAACAATTTAATTTTTGCATCATTATAAATAAATTAAAATTACAGTTTATTTTAATTAATAAATATAAAATATTTAGAATTTTTATATTTTTTTTTTTTTTTTATTTTTTTTTTTTTTTATATATATATATTTTTTTTTTTTTTTTGTAATTTTTTTGATATTAGAACAACTTTCTAAAAAGAAACAGAAAAAAATATTAAAAGGTAATTAATCACTTACCAATTTAATTTGAAAATGTTTCTAAGAACAAATAAAATTATTTTGTATAAATAAATCGCTAGTTAAAAAATCGTTTGCTTTCAGTTGTTTAGATGTTAGGAGGTTTCAGAACGTTTAATTTTATTTTACGATTAATTTAATTTTAAATATCATGCAGAAAACGATAAAAGCAAACGATTTCTAGAAAATTTTTAAAAGCGAAATTTTACATTGTAAAAGTACAGTTCCATTTAATTAGAAAAGAACTAATTATAAATCCTTCGTAATTTTTCCTGCATGCAACAGATAAAAAAGAAACAATTCATAGAAAAAAATTGTATTTTTAAGTGTTATAGTTTTAAGTTCGTAAGTGCATAAATTTTTCTCCCAACCTCACGCTGGACTTTCTTATGGCTATCAAATTTCGAACATTCAAAAACGGGGAAAGCTACACAGAAGAATGGCCTAAAATTCAGATAAAACAGCGTAAAAATAACGACAACCATGAAAAATTCGTCAATCAGGAAAAGCCGCCAAATTGGCGTAAACCCTAATTGGGTAATTTTTTAACGAATATTAATCCGATTTCAAATTTTTTTTCAGTTGCTCTAGCCTTTATATTAGATATATCCCTGACAATTTGGGGGAATTTGGATGTAAATTGAAGCCACACATACACACAAATATTAAAAAAATATGTAGATAGATAGATGTATAGATATATATTTACTTACTGTAACATTCGGAAAAAAAATGCATGCGCTTAAATATATCTCGAATATATTTTTTAACTTTCAGATTCTAACAAACTTAAAAAGAAAACTTATTTTATCTGCTTTTTTATTTATCATTTCTTTGTTTTTGCGTAAAAAAAATACGTTCATTATCCCACTTGCTCTCTCTTCAAACTATCTTATTACTTCAGACAAATGCAAATTATGATCTTCTTCTTCTAGTAAGCCGAGGAATTTTCGCAGACTTAATGCAGTCAGTATACTGCATGTGCCCTCCGTACAATTTGAAAAGAGGAATAAAAAAATTTATTATTTTTATTTTTAATTTTGTTTTTGAGTTAGAAGAAAACGTTGAAAAAATGTAATCCTTATTAAAGGTTTAGTTTGAAAAAAATTAAATTCCTTCGTTTGTAAATAAAAGAGTTTTTTTTTTTTTTTTTTTTTTTCTTCGTTTTTTATTGTCTTACCCAAACATTTAGATTAAATTCTGGTAAACATAAAAAATTATTCTGCATTTTCTTCAGTATAATGTTTAGTTTATAAAGGAAATCTGAATTCTAATAATTTTTTACTTAATACTTTTTTTATCAATAGAAAAAAACTCAAAAAGCTACTATTCTGTGTATGATTTTTTTTTAAGATTATTTTTGTTCTTGAGATAACAAAAATAGTGTAAGTATTCTGGTACAACAATGAACACGATTGAAAGAGATGTGATTATTCTCAAAAAATTTATTTTGGAATAATTTTTGAAATAATAAATAATAAAAATTTTTATTCTTCTTATCATACTTTTAGAATAGAATGCAATGAATAGACCATTATACTTTCCTAATATAATTTTTTAAAAAATAGATAGAACTATTTAATGCAACAGCTGATAAATAAAATAATCATTATAATTTTACTCCTTTATCATTCATGCTATAATAATTTAAATTTATCTAAAATGTTTTTTACAAAATCTTAATAAATCTATATTTATTTAGATTTATTAAATTAAATTTGTATATTGAATAATGTCTCTTAAACTAAGAAATATAACGACCAAGTTTGGCAAAAGTTTTCTTGTAAGAACTCCAGAGGTCGTGTGAAATTTGAGACCGAGCTTGATACAAAAGTTTTTGTTTCTGTCTTAAAAAAGGCTATTGCACTGTGTATTCCACCAAAGAAGTGTTGGGTGATGAGAGATTTCGTAGGGTTTTTTTTTTTTTTTTCTTTGTTATTAAGTAGCGCTTTGAACAAGAAAGATTGTAAAACAAAATATGATACAAAAAAGAGAGCGAGATGATGTCTGTTGATGATGAAGATAAAGATGAACTATAACCCATATATTGATAAGTCTGCAAGTTTTGAGAAGCAATGAGATGAAAGGATAACTGGATCTGTAAGTGATCTCTTTCAAAGTGGTCGAAGATAAATAAAGAAAGATAAATTGGGTTAAATATCTGCACTCGTTATGGAAAGATCAATAAGAGATGTAGAAGTTAAATAATATGAATGGGGGTGTTGGTATTATTAATAATTAAATATATTAATGGGGTGCAAAGTAGATCTACCTCCTCGTTGGTGCACCTCGGACGCCTTGTCGGCTAAATGATCTACAATCTTGGCAATGGCTTCCCTGTCGAAAGTAATTCTACTGTGTATGGTCGTTACTGGAAGGCTAGACATGGGCTATAATGTCACTATGTGATTTCTTTCATTTCTCGTTGTTGTTTTCATGTTCTTTTGTGTTCTTTTTTTTTTATTTTATTACTTATTGTAGCCTGCCATTGGAAATAAAAATATATTATAAAGAATTTAGTTGATCAGAGTTTTAGAACTAATAGTAGAAGAGGATGACTCGAAAATGGAGTGGTGACAATCAAAATCCCCAAGAATATTGCAAATAGATGGGAATTGTTGATAAATTGCATCCAGCCATTCAGTGATGAATAGACCTTTGGGAGAATAGATGTTGACTATTGTAAAAGTTTATGTAGTGTGATGGCTTGTATTTCATTATCTGAGTGGGGAAGATTGATAAGATTTAAAACTCTGCTAGGAATACTGGAATCGACTGCAATTAAAAGCCTTCCTCTTCATGTATCATCTGAGCTATTAGTTCTATAAATCAGTTTACCGTGTAATTGAAATTGATCTTCTGAATTAAAGAATATTTCTTTTGTTGCTAAAACTGACATGAAAAAAAAATTAAAGCAGGAAAGTTCATTTGGCTCGGATACCACGAGTAACATTGTAACATTTTAAACTTTGTATTGAACACGAGAAAAAAAGTTTATAAAATTGGAGAAGAAATCCTAAATCCCTTATTTAGTGTTCCGAATTGATTGTTATAACAAATGAAATGTAGAGATTTGAAGATTGTTCATCGTGACCTATTAAGTTTGTCACTGTACTATCGAAATATTGAGAAACCTCGAAGCCCAATTTTTTATTTTTATCTTTCTGATCTTAAAGCGGAGGAATCTGAGTTGTAAATATAGAAGAAGATAGTTTTTTAATTGATTGACTTAAGAAGATCACGTATATATTTTCATTGAGTATTTTAAAGAATTCTTGAAAAATGGAGGAATGTGCTTGACAGATTGTTTTCACAAAGTATTGCGATTCCATTGCTTGCTGTTGAAATAATTTTATCCTTTGTAATGTAATTGGAAGATAAACTAGTTCCAGTTTTTAATTTAGGCGAGTTCTTCTTTCGGAGTGTGATATAG
Source organism: Caerostris extrusa (assembly GCA_021605095.1). Taxonomy (NCBI): domain Eukaryota; kingdom Metazoa; phylum Arthropoda; class Arachnida; order Araneae; family Araneidae; genus Caerostris; species Caerostris extrusa. Next base: position 31,266 of record BPLR01002318.1, read on the forward strand.
TCTCCGAGCTTCATTAAAAGAAAGTCGATTGAGAGTTCTAAATTTCAAAAAAATTTCTTCAGCTTTACGTTTAGGACAATTGTTGTCAATGACTTTGTGTTCTTCACTGTAATTAGCACATTTTAAGAATTTGAACTGAACACGAGTCTATGAAATGTTGGGCACTGCAGAATTCGCAGACAACTGAATTTTTACAATTAACGGTTGAGTGAGTATATGAATATCATTTACTACACTAACAGGTAGTAGCGTAAAACGATACATTTTTTTGTTATGTTAGCCATAATCCGACACATTATGGCAACATATGATGACCGACATATTGTACCTGAAATAGGGACTAAAACTGGTGTGGAAAGAGTAGGCGTTACTCATTTTCCTGACTCATTTTAAAATTGCCCAAGTTCTATGATGGAGAAGTAGTTTTCTTCTTCCAATTCCATTTCAATTTCTTCAACTGATATATCTGTTGGAATATTTTGAAATAAGAATAGGGTGATGATCTTTTCTGGGTAAAGAGATGCTTTGATTGGAACGCCTAAGATGGCTTTTCTATTTACCAGTTCGCTGGAGGTATCACAATGACTAGTGGGTAAGACTAGTTCGCCTTGTCGAGTAATACGCATTTATTCAGTATGTTCAAAGTACACAAAGTTGACTATACTGTTGACGATATGTCATCTTCGAGAACTGTTGGATGTGCTTTTGGCCATTTGAAACCTCAAGTACAATGATGAATGAACCAGCGCCATGTTGATATACAAGTTGTAAATTTCTAATAATTACATAGTGAGAATTGTAATTACGGCTGGTGTAGTCCACTAAATAAGGATTTGAAGTGATGTATGTCATACCAAACTTGAAATACGCACACCAAGCCTTCTTGATTTACACGGATTCGCAAAAAAATATAACTGGATATTAAAATAGAAAATAAATACAAAGACAATTGACTTAGTTGAAAAGGTAACTAAATTAAAATGGAAACAAAATAACCAGCAAACTTAGTCAAAGAACAAATGGATAAACCTCTTATTGTAGATTATTACGGAGATCCTTGACCGCGTACATTAGCTCCTTCATTGTAAAATGTTCAAATGGATAAATTGAGATAAACGCTAAGTCAACAATTCAGCAAGTGATGCTTGACTCCACTTTCCAGAAATCTCTTCTTCATACATATGTACTCATACAGCTGTTGATATAATCGCAGTAGAGATAATTTGTCTGTTCTTTTGTTGTTTGCTTATAAATAGAAATGTTACAAAAATTTGTCAATTATCAAACTGGATTGTACAAACTGATTACTGGTCGTTGAATATGGTTCAGCGGGTTGCCTATTCTTCGAAATTTTCTGAGGGATTTTTCTAATTTTTCATATAATTTCTAATTTATCATTCAATAAATAAATTTAGTAACTAATTTTCTTGGTTATATAATCTTGAATTCTAATAACTGACTGTGAAATAATCTTAGTACAGAATACGGAAATATTTATAAATTAGTTTTAGAGTGACAAAATATTTCTACACAATCAAAATATTTGTTAATTATTTTATAACTAAATTTTCAAAGTTTTTGATTTTTATGAAATTGAACTATATAAAAATTTGTGATATGACAGTTTGTATACCACAGCATAAATCAATTGCAAGTTTATAGTATCGGTCACACGTCTTGGTTGTTTTAAACATCTTCTAAATGGCAACAAAATAAACAAAACAAAACCTAAACAAATTGTCCTTCAAAGTTCAGATTAAAATTTTCAAAATTAATAAAAATGGGTGGTCATAGTGCGGAACCTCCTAAAGTTCCTGATTATAGAATATATAAAGTTTCAGATGCTCCACAGTTGATAAAAACGCAACGCATGCTGGCACAACATGGATTAAAAGACCCGTGGTTACGGTGTGTAATTTAAAAGTTCTTTTCAAACAAATATGCTCCAATTATTATTTAATTAAATAAATTTCATGAAAAAATGCAGCAATGCTTTTACAACAAATTTTGCATGTTGGAATTGAAAACATATATTTTACTCATAGTTGTTAATTTAACGTTATGCCCTTTAATAGTAGGTATCATTATTTTATGCCTCTGTTTGCAAAACAATTTGCTGATGAGGATTTTCTTGAGTAAATTCTATACTAAGGAAAATTCATGTTTATGTTATGCTTTATACAATTATTCTCTGCCTTCATATGTATCTTATAATCCTCTTTTTAGCTACTAATGTAGAAGTAAAATAAATAAGTACATAGTGGTTATTTTAAGATGAACTGTTGTAAATTTGTTTCATATGTGAGAGAGAAAAACAGCACATTCAGCAAAATAATTTCTTAAGTATATTCAAGCCTGGTATTTTCAATAATAGTTAAGTTTAATATATTTCAACATTTTCCAATTCATGATAGGTCAACTGCACTAAGTTTTAACCATAAAGTTATTGTGTAATGGTACAAAAATAAAATCATACAATGTCATTTTGGCATATATTTTAACTTCACATGATCATAGGTTTCCAAGCCATAAATTCTTCGTCATAGCAAAGTTAGCCATTAGAATTTCAATGAATGCCCTAAACAGTGGATATGCTGGTTTTCTTTTATCCCTGTGTAGCAGTTTCATTTTTTTTTATATATCAAGCATAAGAAAGGGTCTAATGTTTTTAAAATATCTTGCATAAAGTCTTTTATAATTTCATTATCATAAAAGTAATGGATTTGAATACATTTAATAAAGTAGGTCAAATGTTTTTATATCCGTATTAAAGTAGTAGGAATTTGTCATGTACATTTACAATAAAATGGGTTAATTAAAAGGTAATAAAAATAAGCTGTTTTTTCAGATTCTTATAAGATTTAACAGAATAGAAAAAAAAAAATCCTGTTATGATGGCTTAAATTGCTAGTCTACAAGCCAAATTTTGAAATATTATTGTACAACCAAATATTTAGGTTTTAATGTATGCATGTAGACATATGAGATTCTGTATAAAAGAACATCAGAATCTTTGTCAACATTATGCTGATTCAAGATACTTAGCATCTACCTAATTCTTTCATTATGATATTTATTGTCAAAAGCATGTTCCATTTTAATATTACATGAAACAAAGGAGATGTGGTTGTTGCTAGATAATAGATTAAAATGCACTAGCGTGGTTAGAATTGTCTGTAAACAAATATTTGTTGACGTGAATATAAGGAAATGAATAATATAAACAATTTGACTAATCACTTTTATTCTTGATTACTACAAAAAAAATATTAAAGCACCATTTAAATAATTGTAATAGCATGCATAAAGAAATGAAATATTATATGTTAGATTTTTTTTTTTTTTTTTTTTCACTCCATAGTTAATGAATTTTGCAATCAAGTGAATGAGTGCATGTGATCCGTAGTATTCACAAACTTGTGTATCTGTTATAAAATAACAGTGGGAAACTTAATATTTAAAATACCTTTTATTGTTTCTTCTAACTAAAATAAGTTTATTATAATTTATGACTTAATACACAGCAAATGCAACCTTTATTTTATCGCAATTTATACAAATAGTTAAAATGATACTTATTAGCAGCTTCAATAATCATTTAAAATTTTTGTTTTATTATATGAATATTGTATTATTTTATTTATTATAAAAAAACAGATCCTAGGTTTGTTTAAAAATGAAATTTTTTATCTTTATTTTCACTTAAATTGTAGTCTTAAATAAAAAATAATAAAAACTAAATAGTATCGCATTAATAAAGTAACGTTACATATTTCATTTCCTAATTCTTTTCATAAATACATTTAAATGGCCACATTTATTCTGCTTTCACTTTATAAGAAGGAACAAGAATATTTATTTATTATAATTTCCATTAAGTGTAAAATTTAGGAAAATATAAATTGCATCTAAATTATTTCTACTTATATAAATTCATATCTAGCTATTTTTTTTTTTTTTTTTTTTAATCTTAGAATAAATGTATTTGTGAACCCATAAAAATAATAAAACATAAAGCACAAATAGCATAAGGTATTTTGCTGGGTCTTTTATTGTCAGATTTTTGAAGAATTTACTTCATTAAAAACAAAATGCATAGATTATTTATTAATTGCAAGTGTTACTTCATCAACATATACTTTGGAATTTTTATTTTATAAATTACAAAGAAAGCAGTTAAAAACACTTAATTTTAATAGAATGATGAATATTTTGTATTTTCTTTTGGTTAATATTTTCTATATAGAGAGAGAGTCAGAGAAAGATAAATTACATAGTATATGTGACTAGTTTGAGTTTGTGTACTTAACTATTATAATGTACTCTACCCTTGGTATATGTATGTATAATGATAACCTTTTAAAAAAATGAAAACATATATTTTTATATTTTATTACTATTTGTTTACTATATTTGCAACAATAAATTGTTCTAGAAGTTAAATTTTAAAAATTATCTTCTGTAAACAGCAAATTTAATTGAAATCCTAATAACTATTTAAAATATTCAATTTTGTTACATTATAATTTTATTTAAATTTTTAGAAATGAAGTCTGGAGATATCCACCAGCTACTCGAAACCCCTACAATGCATTGAATGAAGTATTTTTTAGGAAAATTAAGTTGGGTTTTGCATTAGCTGCACTCACTATAGTAGGAGAGAAAATCTATCATCACTATTATCCAGAAGAACACCACCATCACCATTAAATAAATACTTTATAATAGATTGTTTTGATGCGAATTTATGTTTAAAAGTTAGTATAAATACGAAATATTGTACTGGGAGTTTGAAAATAAACTTGACTTTCATGAAATTTTCTATTATTTGAATAATATAAATAAAGTAATGTATAAAATGAAAAAAAATTGAAATATGAATTGTGTATGCATTTGTATAAATTTCTTTTATTTATGCATTAGTGTATATTTATTTTTTGCTAATGTAAAATTACTTACATCCATTTATTTTTCATTAAATTGAGAAACAATGTATTTGCATTTCTTTTATAAAAGATAAATGATATAGATATACAAAAGATAGTTTTTGCTCTTTTTTTTTATTATTATTATTATAAGGTTTAACAATTTTTTAATTATGTATAACATTGTTTTAAATAATCTTAGAAGATTGTAATTGAATCTATTAAATACTGAATTCCTATTTTAATATAGGTACATTTACTTTATAATTGGATAATTATTAAAGTAAAATCTACCATATTCAATAAATATAATTTTACTTTAATGTATACATAATTTTAAAAATATAATTTCTTTGCGTCGTATTGTCGTATTGTGTCGACAAAAAAATTCATATGCTACTACAATCCTAAACATAGAAAATTGTAGCTATGCATCAAAATTGACAGCAAAGTAGAATATTCATGGTTTAAAATTCATGCTCTGTGTTTGGCGAGACCAGCTAGATGTTGTGTACTATGTGTGCTTCAACCAAATGAAACCATCACTGATGAACACTACAAAACATGATGCCGTCGTTTATTGAAAGAAAAACTTCTGCAATTCAAACAAATGCACGAAAAAAAAAATTTTCAACACGACAACGCTCGTCCATATGTTAATATAGTCAAAAATACTTAGAAACGCTGAAATGGGATGTTTTTCCACATGTAGATATTGCTCCATCTGATTATTACTTGTTTGGATCCATGAAACATGACATTGATAAGCAGTGCTTCCAATCTTACGAAAATATAAAAATTGGGTCGATTGATGCATAACATCAAAAGGAGAGTTGTTTATTCGACACAGAATCTATATGTTGTCTGAAAGATAGGAAAAAGTAGCAGCTAGCGATTGTGTACATTATTTTCAAATAAAGTCTTGAATTTACAAAAAAAAATCCCTCGAAATTGGTTCACTGCCCTAATATATATATATACATTCTGTGTAAAAAGTATCCAAAATTTAGAATTTTTAACAAGTGCATAAAAGGTTTTTTTTTTTTTTTTTTTTTTTTAATTTGATAGATAGCATTGTACTGAGTTATTCAGAATTTGAACCCCATCTGTAAGTCATTATGGCACTCAGTGTGTTGACAACACCAATTAGAAAGCAATTGAAAAGCATATTTATCAGTTTACACCATTGATTTTTAATCAGGGATCAATCAACTTAGATAAGAAAAAGTTTACTACTAATTAAGAGAGTCATGAAAAAACTTAAGAAAATCATGATTAATTAAATAATACTCAAATAATTCTTGTATGTATATAAATTGTATTAACTATGTTTCATATCTACATTTGAATAATAGTTTAATCTGACCTAACACTTATTTGATATCTGAAAAAATTTATTCTGATGTTATAACAGTTAGTTGTAGTATTTTATTGTATACAAGCTATCATACGACTTTAAAAATTATCTGGTAACTTCATGCATTCTCACTTCAATTACCCAATAACACTATTCCTTGCTATTATATCCTACATACATACATAATTTCATTGGATAAAAATGTCTTTATTAAATGTGATATGAGAAACAAAGTATTATAATATAATTAAAAATTGATGTCCAAAAATTAGAAGTCAAGCATAGTTTTTAAAAAAGTATTTTTATACATTACAAATATTATTCTAAAAGAGCATCCATAGAATGCAAATATAGCTTTAACCATTATATAACAGAGAATTTAAAGCATTTTGTGTTAGCTCAATAAGTTAAGAGAATATATTTTCATAAGGTCTAATACAAACGTGAATTTGTGTAAAATATGAACATTAATTTCAGTGTGGATTCCAGAAATTAACTCATTGCATTCATTTTCAATATAATATGTAAAGCTTCCAATATAATTTCAACAAGATCTTATTTTACAAAAAATAAAAAGGCTTTTGTTTTCATGCAATGTCTTATTTAACAAAGTAAAAATAATTAAAAATGCTGTTTCCATCCATAAAAAAAATTTTGAAAATAATATAACACAAAATAATTAACATCTCTCAGATGAATCAGTCTTTCATTATATTCTTCTGAAACTTTATACTGTAATGTGAATAATATGTCCAATATTCACATTTCATTGTCCTAGTTAAATGTAGGAATATTGGGTTTTATTCGACTTAGCTATTTATGCTAGTATATATATCTCGGATAATTTATAGGAAATGATTATTTTTCAGTTAAGTTTTAATTTTAATACATCATTTACCATTAGGTTATTTTAATTAGCATAGTTTAAGGCACACTTAACCATAATGATATGTATTTAATTCCTATGAATAAAAAGAATTCTCGTTTAAAAATGTAAAATATATTGCAATAAATCCATTATATTCTTGATAATAATAATTTTAAATCAGTTATTAAAATGTACATATTAAATAAAGATGCCATCAAAATGATTATAAACAATTTTATTTTAAGAATGATAAATGCAAATTAAAATAATTGAGAAAGACCAATATCAAACATAGTAATATGTAAAGTTTGAAATACCATCAATTGTTCTTATAAAAATATGTAATTGCTGAAGTAGGGAATACAAAACAATTATAGTAATTATGTCAATACAATTATCCAACAAATAAATAATTTAAATATTATAAAAATTTTGATCAAATGAGTAATAATACAACTTCATTATTTTTTTTTTTAATTGGTGATATTAAAAACTAGTGAAAAATTTGTATTTTACACAAAAATTTCATTTTTTTAAAAACTATAATCAGGAAAAATCTTAATTTTAAAAATCAGTCTGATAAGTAAAAACTCCATTAAAAAATTAAACTTTTATAAAAGTTTAACCTTGCATTTTATATAGAATTGTTCCATTATTAAAAATCATTTTTGTCAATAATTTAATTAAAGAATAATAATTTTAATTAAATTATTTTATCACATAAAGGAATTAAAATTTGAAATATATAAAATAGAATATCACAGGCATATTTAGATAAGCTACAAATGAAAAACGCAATACAAATAAGAATAACAAATATTCACACAAACTTAACATACAAATAAATATAAAGAATAAAAAATTGCAAGAAACATGTATAAAAACAAATTAGGTATATATAAGTATAAAGCAGATCTAAAATTCAAGTAAATGTATAAATTTTGATCACAAGTGATATTGCATAAAAATTTTCTTTTTGGTAATTTTTTATTTATCTTTTAATTCTATTATGCAGCAAGTTGAATGATTATATAAAAAAAAAATTTTTATTTCTTAATTTTTGCATTTTAACTCATTAGCACCAATACTAAAAGTATTTTTAAAAGAATAAATATTCTAATTTATAAATAATTTTATTATTAGCATCCTTAAAGAATTACTTTGTCTTATTAAAATGGAATGAATTCTATACATAATTAATTTCAAAGTTTTACAACATATTAATTTTGGTAGTAACATTAAATTGAATAACTTAACAATTTAAATACAAAACATTTAAATTAAAAACGAATAATTTGAACAAATTGATAAAGTTATGTTAAATTAAATATTACTAATTGAAAAATAAATATGGTTTTATAATGTTAAAATAAAGCATTTTGAAATTTCTTTTAATTATCATTATGCAATTACTTGCAATAAAACATAACAAATATTAAAAGATTATATTTTGTAAAGATTAAATAATCTACTCCTAAACATTCAATGTTTTTTTATTAAGATTCATAAGTATATATATTCATTTTCATATTAAATTTGGCTTAGATAATATTTCATTGATATATTCACATTGTTAAGCCTTTTTATATTTGACTTACAAATGCTTATGATCAAGAAATAACAGATGAAATATTTTACATTCAATAAGAATATGATACTTCTTAAATTTCATTTTTTTTTTTTTTTTTTTTTTTAAATAACATATATAAATTCTTATAGAAAAAAAAATTATCACAATTTTAAGAATACAAATATTTTTCTTTTAGTGTTATTAAAATGGACTAGAATATTAGTCGCTACATATTGTAACAAGTGCTGTAAATGAATATTAAATATTATGTAAATGAATATTAATATATGTGTTTCCAAATTTTTTAAGAATAAAAATGTTGTACATCAACAAATCCAATTATTTTCATGGTGATTCAAAGTTTAGTGACGGCAATGCACTAATGGTTTTTTTGTCCAACAAAAATATTGCTATGTTAAAATTTGTTTCATTAATTCAATACATAACAACAAAGTTAACTGATCATGAATTATTTACAGACTAGATATAAACACTAATTAAGATTTGATTACTGTGTGATTAAAATCCAAACCATTTATATATGAATAAGATTTGTATTTTAATGAAAACGGCTCACTATTATTTAGAAATTTAACCTGTATATAAGCACATTATAATTATGGACACCTAAAAAATTGCTACCAGGGAACTGGAAGATTTCTACGACAGACATTTATCACTCGTATCTGGTTTTAAAAATACAAAAGATTATCTAATACACAGATCTATATATAAAAAAGCAGTCAAAAGAATTACATTCACATACAATTTAAAATACCATATAACAACAAATTATAAACCAATTTTTTTGGTTAATACCCTTATGATATGTTTTCCTTTGAATTACTTATATTTTGAATACTCTCACAATCATTATCTTTTTTGAGAACTTTGAAAAGTTCTTTTTCTGTTTTAGAATAATTTTCCATTTGCATATTTATGTTTCTGGAATTTTCATCTAAATTCTTCAAGTAAAAGTTTATATTAGCCTCCTGTGAATCATTGGAAATTTCTTGGCTGTTTGAAGAGCGAGGTATTGCAAGTTTCTTCATTGCCATTAACAGGAGAGATTTGGATTTGCTCATTAACATCCTCTGATGTAGTTAAAGTCGGAACAGCTTCATTTTCATCCATTTGTTCATTATGACCTTCATCAGAATTAACTAGACAAAAGAGGAAGAAGCCAAAATATTATTGTAGAAAACTTTTGAAGAAAAACCAAAAACCATTGAAAGCATACAAAGCATTGTTGATATGAAGGGCGAACACAACAAAAGGTGGTGTTGGAAAAAAAAAGTGTTGGAAAATTTTTCCCATAAAGGCAAACTCAACAAAAAAAGGTATTCTAGATATTGTCATTGTGGGATATCTCAATTTTGGCTTATTAATTTTATAATAACAAAAATATATTTATATGGCAAATGGGGGAAAAAAATTGATTAGATGTTAGGTTTGCACTTCGTATCCACTACACCTCATATGTGATATATGTTTTCAATGGTTTTGCTTTTTTTCAAATTAACTACATTCAGAAGAATTTCATAATTTTAGCAAAATTTCATATATATAGCCTTATTTTATAAAATACTGATGAATGAAATATTGTAATTTCATGCTTATAAATTTAAACAGCTTAAAATCAGTAACTATAATTTTTCTCACAGGAAATCTAATTTAAATGACAGCAGCAAGTAATCAATGGATAATTTGTTTTGGTTCACAGGTGTTTTTTAACATACCAAGCACTCATAAATTTTTAGAACCTTTTGATGACAAAATAAAAAAAATAAAAAATTATCAAAAGACAGAACTGAATGAAGTTGTATACATAAACAGTAAACACTCTTAAATCCAGCACATTCGGGACCACAGCCATGCCAGATTAGCGATTTTGCCTAATTATCAAGTGTCCATATAGTTTTAATGGGGTTGTCAAATTTAAATCACTCTGAATATTTAAACTATTAAGTCATGCACAAATTTAATGTGCTTACACACATTGTAAAACTGTATAAACAATACAAATATCTAATGCATTTTGACATTCTAGCCATTATAAAATCAAATTTTATACATTGAACATTAATTTAATTGAATATTCTGATATTGGTAAAAAAAAAAAAACACAACACAAAGAAAACTTAATACTGTATAATGATAGTTAAAACAAATTCTGACAAACTAGTCTATTGCAAGAAAAATACACAAGACCTGTCTGTCTTACTGCTTTAAAAAGTATCACATTGCGTGTATCAGATCTTTTAAAAAAATTGTTATAACTTGAAAACAAATTTATGAGTTTTTAAAGCTGTATCGAAATGAAAACTGATGGTTACAATTAATACTGGGCTAAAATGCTAGCAGAGCTATACCGACACTTGATAGTCAAAGTCAACAAATCTCCGAACCCAGATGAAAAATACGAAACAGAAAGTCTCAATCAATGCCAGGTTATTGAAAGTGCATAACCATCAAATGCAGATTAAAAAGCACTTACTATACATAACTACAGGAAAAAAAGTAATTAGTAGGCAAATTCCATGGAAAAATGCTTTAAAGTAATAATTGCATGGAGATAAAACAACTTTTAAATGAAATTTAAACAGGTTAGAATGCGATAATTAATTATAATTATTTCAAAAATAAAAAACTCTTGTGAAATTTCAATTCTATTCTAAATGGAATAAATTTTAAAAATCTTTTAACAATTACTAGATTTCACTTTTCTAGCAAATATAACATTTTTCTAACATATAAACATTTCTAGGAAGCAATTTTTTTCAAAATGAAATTTAAAGCTTTTCAAAAAGACTATTCTTTAAATTACTACATGTTAGTACATCAAAATGATAGCTAATGTGTTATTAAAAAATGACAAGGAAAGTTAACAAACATACTTACTGTTCAAGGTTTCTGCATCTACAGCTGGAGGAATTGCATCATTATCACTGTAAATATTTTAATTATAATATATAATAAAAATATTAAAACATTAAATTCAAAAAATACATGTGTATCAAAAGATAGATAATACTTAAAAATTAGATAGAATATTTATGTGTAAGAATTAGCACAGAAAAATAATAATGTTGTAATAAGTGTTAAAAACAAATTTTATATATCTACTTTTATTCATAAAAAAACATACTTTTATTCAAAATAAAGGCAATTACAAAGCAATGTAAATAAATTGTTCTGTAAATAAGGTAATACAAATAGCATTTTTATCTATGGCACAGTAAAATTAAAAAAATTCAATTAAAATGCCAGTATAATAATTATTTATAAATAATATTTTTTACTGTTCACATGCGTTTTTGTATAGTGCATATAAAAATTTTAAAAATCATTGAATATATATATATATATATATATATTAATTAAAGATAAATCCATATAACAATATGTTACATTTTATGCTAAATTATGAATTAATTTAAGTCCTAATAATTTAAATTAATCATTCTTACAAGAAATAATTCATTAAAAGTAAACAAAAGTAATAATTTTAAGTTATAATATGAATAATAAGCTGCAAAAATGGGTCTAATTATTAGATATTTTTTTATTTCAAGATATTTAAGTGATATTTTCAATTTAAGATATATTTTTTGATTTCACATTTGATTACAAGGTTTGATTTTTTTCCCTATTTTTTTTTTTTTTTTTTTTTTCCTCTTTAAATTTTATTTATTATTTTATTATTATTATTATTATTATTATGAGAGAGGCATGAAAATATTACTATGTGATTAAATAAAATTTTTCTTACCCATTATTGACATTTAAGTCATCCATATCACCTTGAGTCAACTGTAGTTTAGACAATTCTAAAGCTATTAAACTTTCTATTGCTGGATCTATAATGGGAACAACTTTCACAGTTTCTAAAATATCAAAAGAAAGCATGTTAAGATAATTCTACAACAATTTTAAAAAGGATAATTCATTGAGGCACAAATAGAATTAGAAAAATTCTAAAATGTAAAAAGTTGAAAGTCAATTTCATATAATTTAATTATTTTATAAAATCAAAAGAATAAAAAAAAGTAAACAAAATTATCATTTAAAAAGAGAACTAAATTCTAATTTATATAATAATAAACAATGATATAATTTAAGGTTACATAATAATAATAATTATATATCTCATTTTACACAAAAAGAAATATTTTTATTAAATAATATTTATGCAGCATTATAAAAAATTTGACAGAAAAAAAAAACAAGACTGAACAATGATGAAAAGAATTATGTCAAAACTAGGAAATAGATTGCAGAAAAAATCATAATCATGAGCTTTTTGTTTTATTAACTTAGTATATTGTTCTAAGAATCTTAAAACTGGTACAAATTTTTCTTATTCAAAAACAAAAGTTATAAAAATTTCCACATTTTTATAAATTAAACATTAGTGAAATTTGAAATAAACAAGAGGGAAAAAAAATATCTTTTTGTAAAATAGTGAAAATATCAATATTTATTTTAAATAATCAAATAAAATAAAATTAAATTAAATTAATAAAAATAAAAAGTTAACGATCAAAAAATCAGCAACAATCATAATTAAAAATTAGCATGCTAGCTTTACATTCACAATATTTAAATATTGATGCATTAGCAAATTGCAATACCATAATTTGCTTTTAATTTAGCATGTATTCAAAATTTATACAATGAAATAGCAATATGCATGTATAAAGTAAAAATTTAAACATGTAAACATCAATATTTGTAGCGAAACTTGTTTTCATTTTTTAATTAATTCTATTTCCTTTTTTTAATTAATTTTAATTCATTGTTTTTAATTTTCATGCTTTTTAATTAATGTATCTTTCAATTCTCATTCTTAAGCTAAACAAATTATAATACTGCAGAAATAATACTCACAAAATTGACTCACAAAAAATGTATACCTCAGAAATAATATTTAAAAATGAAAAGAAAAAGTTTGCATTAAAGAAGAATTTCTGAATTTTACCAGGACGTTTTTAATTCATCCCAGTGCTTGCAAGACAGAGAACAATAATCATGAATGCAGCCAGTCCTTTTGTTTTTAGCTCTTGGCCTTTTACAACCCTCACGTGCACATTCACCTATAAGAAGGAAGTAGATTTTGTAACTTTTAAATTTGCATTATTATAAATGATAGAGCATAAATACCTGTATTAAAATTAAATATAAAAAATACATCCATATTCGATAATAACATTAAGTTCAATTTGCTATTTTATTTAAGTTAAAAAATATTATTTTGAATAAAAAGGAAAAGCTTTTTAATTAATGTATATAATTTTATAAATATTTAAATATTTTTAGAATAAATTTGCATGTCCATGGTTTTTAATTAAAGTAAATAAATAATAAAGAATACAATACTTCTGTAAACAAATACCTTTCATTCACACATGAAAAAAAAAAAGTGTGTAATATTAAAACTTTTATAAAATGCAAGTGATTTAAGTATTTTACTAAAAGTAATAGAATTTAGAGAAATCACAAAGAACAATCTGCTCAAGAATTTTTTTTATTTACAAAGTATTTATATACACAAAATTTATAAAAAATATGAATCACAATAAGTAAAAAGTTATTATAATATTATTTATGTATTATTTATTTTATAATATTATTTATTTTATAATATTATTTTTATGTAATATTATTTTTAATATTACAAGAATAGTTTAGTAGGTTATAAATAATCAAAGAAATGATTCATTACAAGAATAAATTTTTAAAATTTTTTTTTATAAAAATCTGAATATAAAAAAATTAAAGGATCTGGCTACCTAATACTGATGATAAAACAGAATTCTTTGAAACATCATCTTCATCACTATCATAATCAGGCCAATCAAAGACAGCTGCAACATTAGTGTGTTTACCATAAAAATTCATGACCCATGGATCTTTTGGATCTACAGTTTCTATAGAGTCTAATAGAGCTTTTGTCAAAACAGGCTACCAAAGGAAAAAAAAAATTTTCATCAATATAACACAATAAAACAACAATTCTTAATCAATTACAACTAATGTATTTTATGTCAAATTTTGGTAAAAAAAAAATATATTATTTATAAAATTTATTTTTTAAAGAGTATTTATAAATAATATATGCTTTTATTCATTTGTTTTTCATGCTTTTTCTATAAATAATATCACATCAAATATTCCATGAAATGCATAATTATAATTTGTATGCCAATCATCACCTGATTTATGCATCGTTGTAGCAAAAAAAAAATTCTGTACTGCACAACTAAATATAAGAAAAGAGGACATCTCATTTATAATTGATGCTCAAAACAATTATGTGTTGTATGTGTATTTTTGTCACAAAAATATGACTTTCGGATAGTGACATGCGATGACTACATAATCTGAATAAGCTAAATTAAAAGATTTTGGTCTTATTCTACATTAAAGTTTCATGAACTTTGAGATCTTAATCATTATTCTATTGATCATTCCTGAACACAATGTAAGAAACTCAAAGTCATCAGGCAGACACATCAATTAAAGCAGACACAATATCTTAGTATGATAATAAGTGCATGATACGTAATTTGATAATTTAAAAGTTGTTTGAAAATTTGCAATAATCTTATCTTCTTTTATATCACTGAAAGAATTCTTACATAAAGTTTCCAATAATTACTAATAAAAATATATGGCTCTTGTTTTGGGAAAGTGGGTCAGTAATGTCCTGGACCTCTTTGAGTGTTTCTTTTTAGTATCTTAATTTTTTTTTTTTTTTTTGTGATTTCTTTCATAAGCTAATTATTATATAATTAAGTAATTATCTTATCTCATCTCGTATGCGTGTGTGCATGTGTGTGTGTTTTTCTCTTTTCTTTGAGTAATTATCAAATCATTTTATGGATGACCAGTATGTCGGATCAAATGTTTATTCATGTTTTTTAACTTTTAGAATGACAAATGAAATTGAATAAAAATATTTATTTAGTAATTTTTTTTTTACTTTTTTATTTACTTTTATAGAATAGAATATAAATGTGGTAGGGTTTTTCATACCATAGTTTCGACAAATATTTTTTTCTTTCTGATTTTCATCCCATCAAAAAATATAATAAAAAGGGTATTTAAAAAATGAGCAATAAAAGCAATAAAACTTAAACATCAAAAGGGCATTTTAAAAACTGAAAAATATTTTAACCTAAAATATAACTGAAAAAACTGAAAGTACTCTAAAAGAAACTTTATTGAGGTGTATTATATTGAAGAAAACAAGCAAATATTCCTGAATCATTTATGAATGGCACCATATCATATCCTGCAGAGATCACTTTTATCATAATTATAGTTATATGTGGATTATATAACTATGGTAATTTTACATTAGTTAACAGATTGTTTATTGCAATCAAGTTTATCAAAATAAACTCAGAAATTGATAATTTCCTGAAGCTCATGGAATATAATTGAATATTAAAAATATTGAATTTTAATAATATAAAATCATTAAAAATGTATATATTAAACAATACTCACATCATCGTCAGGATCTAAACCTACTAATCCTGGCAAACGATGTCGTAGTCTTCTACGCATGCTTGGTGGTGTTTCAGGAGGTATAAGACCTTTATGAACTGTATTAAGCAATTCAAGCCTTTTCCTTTTTACATTTGAAATCATTTGAATAATTTTAGACTGGGGTGTCTGAATATAGGTATGAGCTATAATATCTGATAGCTTTTCAGCTTCTTTTTCAAGTTCACTCTGAAAAATTTAGCACCTGTTAATAATTCTAAATAAATTTACTAATAACAAAATTAATAATGATAAAAAATTAATACACCTATGTTGTAGGCAAAAATTATTAAAACTTATATAATTCATTAATGATTATGTTAATTTATATGTTTTAAATTAATAAGAATCTTAAATAAAAGCATTAAACAAATAGTCCTTTCTTTATAGTGAATAATTTGAAATACACCTCATCATACATTAAAATAAGGATTGTATTACCTATATCTATTTATATATGTGCTAAGACATAGAAAAAAAGTTATTTAAGAAAAAGCAGTAAGGAACATTTAATTCCAATGTAATATAAATATGAAGCATAAACTGATACATATAATAAAATATAAACATGTCAAAATAAATATAGATGGAACACAAACTTATAATCCTTATCCTTATACTCACTTATAATCCTGATACTTACAATCCTTATACATAAACTGATACTGATAGTGATAGTTATACAAGTCATAATTATATTATGACTTAATTTAAATTACTCATTACATCATGAATTTACAACTAATAGCAGTTTAAAATGTTAATTTAAAAAAAATATGCTGTTAAATATAAAATGTTAATTTTCAGAGAATTACTTCATAGATAATTTTAAAAAAGATATATGTTTCAAAATAAATGAATCTAAACGGTTTAATTATTATATCAATTTTATATTCTTAAAAATTACAGAACTGTTAACACACAAAAAAAAAACTTACTTGTAAATATTCAAAAATTGTTTTATTATAGCCATTATCTTCCAAATAAAATCCATATACATAGGTGCCACATAATATGCGCCGGGCTCTCAAAAGTTCATAAACAGCATCTTCTAAAAATGTCATATCAATTTGTTCTGCTGATGCAGTGGCCATAGCTGCAGCTAAAATATTCATTTTGTTTTGTACTATTTTGACAAATGGTTCTTCAAACTGAAAAATTAGTAAAGGTCAAATTAAACATTTTTCAATAAATACAAAGCAAATGCACCTTTTCAGCATGCTTGGCTACAAAATAGTAGATTGTGTGGATGCTTCATTACCAATAGTGTGCATGATTGCTTTTGTAGTGATCCTACAAAATCGCCGATCTCGCACATGTTTGGAGTAAAATGCTTTTGTCAGCAATTTTCCTGACTTTTAGATATTTTCTACGAATTTCCCTGACTTTTCCAGATCAGCAAAATTTCCTGACTTCCCAGTTCTATCACCACCCTAAATTGACTGCAACCATTAGATATATTATTTAAACTTTTAATTAACAATTGTTGATTTAAAAAATAACAATTAATTCTTGAAAATGTCAGTTCCTTTCAAAAGAATCATCGTTAATACCCAACACTTATAAAAAGTTCATTAACTGAATATTGCTTAACAATTTTTATACGAACAATGTTTAATAGTCTTCATTCATTGAACATTATTTAATAATGTCCATTAATTGAACATCATTTAATAATGTTTCTCCATTGAACATCATTTAACAATGTTTCTCCATTGAACATCATTTAACAACATTTCTCCATTGAACATCC
This sequence comes from Caerostris extrusa, assembly GCA_021605095.1. Taxonomy (NCBI): domain Eukaryota; kingdom Metazoa; phylum Arthropoda; class Arachnida; order Araneae; family Araneidae; genus Caerostris; species Caerostris extrusa. The sequence goes on from BPLR01002318.1 coordinate 49,293, forward strand.
TTTAATAATGTTCATTCATTGAACTTCTTTTAATAATGCCCATTCAATACAAAGGAAAATAAATAACAAAAAATTAGCAGTAAATAAATTTATAATTGTCTTTTTATATCAACTAATTGATATTGTTATCATTTAATACCATGGCAATACCTTACATACAAATGAAAACAATTTTTAAAAGTAACAGAATAATTTATTACAAAATAAATAAATAAAAGGAAAAATGATTTGATGAGAAAAATTCAGACATGAATAAGTAACACAGCCTTATACAACAAATTATTGAGAAATTATTGAATAATAAAAGGAAAGATATTTATTGTTTTAAAAATACATTTGTTATCTATGGCTTGCACAAAAATGAAATAAAAAAAATATGTATATACTTACTCTGTAACTATTCTCATGTTTTTTAAACCTTGTATAATACTGTAAAAATCTTTTTAGCTCTTGCATATGCTTGTTTCTTTCTTCCGCCTGATAAGAAATATGTTTATCATTCATTCGAAAATAAATAAAAAATCAACTTATTTAAAAATATATTTTTAAACATTTATTTTGTGTGTAATTTGGTAATATAAAAATGCATTTATTTTCTCTTTCATTTCAAACTCTTATGGCTTAAGAAAATTAGCATTTATATCATAAAACAAAAATAAAACCATATAGCCCATAGATATAATGATATATCACATTTTAGCACGAATAACATGAAGCAATTTGAGTTTACTTGTATTATTTACATTCATCATGTTTTTAATTAATTTTAATCTGTTTCTATACAACAAAGGATAGCATTTGGTCATTACTTTTTTTTTCATACAACCTCATGAAACAGGGTGTTTTTAAATCTACAATTTACTACTCTTCATTAACAAAGAAATTATATGTTTTATTTCATATATCACTATATTATTAATTGTGAAGAAAATAATAAGCTTACCTCATTAATTAAAGCTTCAGTCTTAACTTCAGCACGTCTAACTGCTTCATGTCGATTGCATCGAAAATAGCCGCCTGTAGTTGGGCTATGTTTCTTCCAAGATTCGAGACACACCCAACAAAATTCATATTTACACTGTTTAAAATGAAAAAATATATTATTAATAAACGCATGCTTAAAAATTTAAAGATGTGTCAAAATAAAAAATATTACTATCAATGACTTCAGAACAAAAACTCCATACAAAATTGCATAATGATCAAAGATCTAAAATAATAAAAATAACTTAAAAATTAAATCTAAATAATTATATTCTGTAACTATACTACAAGTAAGTAGGTGCTATTTTATGGCAGAAGGACCAGTTCTGGCTAAGCTGCACCAAACAAATGATGGAACTCAGGAAAACTTGATAATCAACAAGAATTATTTATACGAAGAATTAAAATTTTCTTTGCATATTTTGGTTTAAAATAAATTTAGAAGTTTTAAAAAATTAACTAATATATATGTCATAGGGTTTAAAATTCTTATTAAAAGTTGATTTGATTTAAAATAAACTAATCTAAAGTCCTATTTTTCCCCTTACATTCAATATCTTCTTCATTAGAAAAATTGTCTATTGACATTGACATCTGTTCTGGATGATGATTCAGATTCGGGTGGAGACAAAAGAACTTGGTAAATATGTTGCCATTTACTACTGCGCCCATGTTAACACTACTGCTGGGACTTTAACTGAAGGCATTCTCAATATATAGCAAATCCACTTTTCTTTTTTTGAGTGGTTGTTGTTTTGTCTTATTATAAAGATGAAAGTTTGATATTGTTTGCCTTTTATATTTTTTCTGAAGCATCTATTTTGGCAACTGTTTATTTTTTATTTTGCTGTTTGATTAATTTCCATGTTTCGGTTCCATATAAAAGTATGTTTTTAACCATTGAATTAAATATGTAGATTTTTGTCTTTAGCATTAAATTATTTGAATGCCAAACTTTAGTTAACTTTTTAAAACAATTACATGCTTACATGTTGTTGAAATTCTGAAGCCTATCTCAGCATTCGTTTCTCAACTATTATTCCAATGTATGTCTATCAGTTGGCATCTTCTATTTGGCCATTTTCCAATTTAACTGCACGTTCAGTTTTCTCATTTATTCTCATTGTTTTGGTATTGTTTTCATTTATTTTGAATCATAGAGATTCTGCATACTTTCCAAAAATATTTGTCTTTTCTTACAGATCTTCAAATTAGCTGGTAAATAAAATAATATCATCAGCACAGTCTAAATCTTAATATCGAGTAAAATTAATATTATGAATACATTTCTCATTATTCAGTTTATTATAATTACGACTAGTAGTTCTGACATAACAACCCAGTCTCAATGCTAAAAGATTCTATAAGGCTTCCATTAACTTCTATACAATACTTTGAATCCCTATAAAGTTTACTAATGTTTATAAATTTTTTGGAAAAAACTATATAATTCTAAAATCCTCCATAATATATCTCCATTGAGTTCCATCACAGTACCAACAAAAAGGTGATAACAGGACCACTCCCAACAACTACAAACTTTACTTGTGCAACCAGCAAGACTCAAATGACTAAAACTTATAAAACCTTACTATGTTGAAGTGACAAATTGAAATGACAAATTGAGTTTTTGTGGAAAAAAGTTTTTTTTAGAAAGAGGAAAAGCATAGAATGCACATGAAATTTGGGTTCCATACTTCAGTGCCCACCTTGGAGAATAACAAGGGAAAGTAGTGCTTTAGTGCTGAACAAGATCTATATATATGCATTGTCACTCCATGGAACAACCACTACCTTTAGAGAGATTCCCAATAAATGATACACCCCTTGAAACCAAATAAGCATCAACCACAAGAGGTTAATAACAATTGATATATCCAGATATGGAAGAGTAACACCTATCTATCAAGAAGCCAAAGTAACATGTTGCCCAAACAAAAGTTTAACTCAGTCGATACACGATCATCAGGATCCAGTTTTTACTGGCACATGGGTCGCCATGCATGCAAACATATGGATCATAATACTGACAGTGTTAGAGAGAAAAATTAATCAACTCAAAAATGCTAAGAAAAGTGACAAAAATAAATACCAGCAATAGCAATAAATTAGAAGAAGAAAAAGCAAAACAAATGTATAGAAAAAACGAATCTCAATAAGCTAATACAATGATGATGAAGTTAGTGATCTCAATGGTGAAAGAAAAATAGAATGTGAACAAAAGAATGAAAGCAAAGATTACTGGATCGCCTCAGCAGTGTAGCACTCATATACAGTAGAACATCTTCGAATCTCGATAAGTCGAACACATCCACAACTCGAAACAATTTTTGTTTCCTTCCCTTCAAGCCCCAAAACCTCCATTATTCGAAATTTCAACCCTCTATAAGTCAAAATAATTAGTAAATACCCACAAGCCATTTTGGTATATATTATTCCTCCAAAACTCAAAAAAAAAAAAACTGGACCTCTGTATCTCGAACATTAGCAATGTTTGATTTTACAATCTTTTTTACAACCTTTACAACTCGATCATTTGAAACTAATTACCTCTATAGCTCGAAGAAAAATATGTTACGACTTTAAGGATTTGCCAACAATGCACGTTATTGTTTCTTAGAAAATAATATATAAGTATTTAGTAAGTAGAATAACCAATTCTATGAAATAGCAACTCGGAAGAAAAAGAATTTTCTGCTCTTCATAGCTTAGATAATGCTATAGATAGAGAATTGTCTAAGTAATTGTCTAAAGTAAAAAAAAAATAATAATAATAATAATAATAACTGACTTTTTAATACATAATTTTTTTAATTTTAAGGTTGTTTGGAATTATTTTGATTTCTTATTGTAGTAAATATAACTTTTAAGTTGCAAGTAAACATGTTTATTACCGCTGTAGCTTGAATTTTAATTTATTTTTGCCCCTCTAACTCAAAATAAGTTAGAAAGAATCTAAACCTCTACAAGTCGAATATTTCCTTACAAAATCCGAAATCCTCCATTAGTCGAAAACCCTCTAACTCGAATTATTTGCCGTCTCCTTTGAAGTTCAACTTACAGAGGTTCTACTGTACATCTAAAGAAGATGTACCTATGAGGGCGAGATTGAGTACAAATACTTTTTTAACTACATATGCATCATGACATTTCAAAGAATACTACATACATGTAAGATGATATTTTATAATTTTCAAAATACATTTGATTAAAAATTACAAATTACTAATTTAAGTACAAAAAGCTGATATTGATAGAAGAAATTATTTGCGGAAATGGTTTAAAAAATATATGTAAAATCAAAACACGTTATTCAGGAGAATCTTAAATTGAATTATTTTTTAATATTAATTATTTTATTTTATATTTGAATATATTTTTTAAAACTTACCTTAATGCACTTCATATGATTGCAACCTTCATTCCTTTGAATTGGGCTCTTACAATTAGGACATGGTTTAGAATTTGTAACCATCCACAAACTGTTTTCTGCCTGTTCAGTTTCAGAATATGTGTGTTTTACTAAAAAACAGATATTTTAGGAAAATATTAAGGTAAAATAATTTTAAATTGCATTTTTAAAATTCTAGATAGTTGTACTAGAGAAACAAGTTTACTGCTTCATTAAAATGATAATGCATTAAAAAACATATATATTAATAAGATATAAAAAGTTGCCTATATTTGTTTCTAAATAAATACAAAAGTACTTTTTTGTCAGCAATCAATTTATAGAAATCGTACAATAGAATTATGTCATAATTTTTTATCAAGTTCATAATCTGATCATATATTTAAAACATACATAAACTAATTAAAATTACTACATTTATTATAATCCAAAAAAATTTGTTTATCAGTTTCAAAATAAAATAATATCCTCTCATATTTATTTAGAAAAAAAAAGTTATATGAAATTCCTAAAATTATTGATAATTCATAATATATTTCACATGAAAATATTACAAAATTTTCAAATATAAAATTAATTAACTCTTTGTTATTTTTTTTAACTTAATCAGCTTTTTAACTTAATTTTTCTTTACATCTTAAAAATTATTTAAAATTTTAAACAAAATTTCATTAATTATTCTTGAGTAATTTTTTTTTTTTTAATGATTTTCACTAAATTTCAAATAAAAGAATTATATATATGAGAAAGTTAAAATTTATATGGAACTAAATGTTTATATTCAGTGATATCTCACTGTCTATTAAAAAGCAAATAACATGGTAAGAAAGGAAGAAAAAAAAAAACTTTAGCAATTAGTGTATTTTTAAAACTCCAAAATGATATAATTTATAATTAATATCTTTTGATCATTTTGTTTTTCTTGAAAAAAAAATAATAAAATAAATAACTGCCTAGTGTCAGTTAAAACAAAATAAATACTAACATTACATAAAAATGATAATACTTACATTCCTGAGGTTTAATCTCAGCAATTTTACTATGCCATTCCCGCCATTTCTCACATCCACAAGGAGCATGTGCTTCGCCTAAACATTCCCTTAAAATAACAAAAAATATTATTTATAACTATCAATATTATATAAATACATGAAGAAATTGGATACAAATATTACTTATAAACATACCAACAAAAATAATGTCCATTACCACAATCAACAGAATGTGATAATGAAGGAGGTACTGAAAATGATAAAGCTATGATTTCATCACTTGTTTTTTCCATTTCAGGAACTTTAACAGCTCTAGCACAACCAGGAGAAGGACACCATTTCATACTGGGATTACTTTCAACAAATGCCTACAAAATATATATTTTAATGTACATTATAAATTGCTTTAATTACTAAAATACTGTATGTTTAATAGAAAGAGATATCACAAACCTTAATATCAAATTGAAAATATCTTTTCACCATATCCTCTGAAACAAGTTTTTCTATTACATCGATAGGCACCACATAAGAGCAGTTATATGTAGGACATAAAATATTAGTTGTTTCACCATCAACTATTTTGGCAGTTAGATACCTAATTCATTCAAATATAAATATTACAATTTATCAGTCAAACAATTTAATCATCTTACATTATTAGTATAAAGATTTGAACACATTTCAACTGGTCATTTAAAGAGCTATAGTAAATGGAATATTTGCAACTTTTAGGTGCAAAAAATTTTTCAGACAAACATTTTTTTTTTTTTGACAATTTCAAATAAATTTTAATCATATGAATCATTAAAACCATCAGCAATTAATTATCAAGTTTCCATCAGCAATTAATTACAATTTAGTTAAAACTTTTTAAATAAAAAGTTGATTAAGAAAAATAACAATAATTCATTTTGAGATTATAATTGCAAACATCATCTAACATTGATATTTATGACCAATGATGTTAATTCATGCTTATTTATTAAGAGGTCTTGGTTATATTTACAAATATTACAAAATTTATTATTTTGCATTTATGTTTATGAGTTTATATTTATCATTTTAAAATTATGCACCCTAAAATTCAATTTATATGCATCGAAATCTTGTAATAAGTATAAATAAAATATACACACACATTAAGTAGTATATTTAATTTAATTAACTCTTATAAATTATATCAATTTTAAATTAATTATAATTTGATGAAAAAATCTCACACATTCCAACATTCTTTACAAAATAGGTGCGTACAGGGTACTTGTACAGTATCTGTGGCAATTATGTTCTCTGTACATATCTCACACTGAAAAGAAATGTAAACAATTTAAAAATAATTTTCTTTGATGGATATTTATTAATTTTCAAAACTATAAATATGTATTCAAAGTTTATATATATGTATCCATGTATGCACAGCCATAAATTGATTCAAATTTCACCAATATATTTAAATTAATATTATTTACCAGAGAATCACTAATGTTAGAGCTGAAAAAAAAAAAAGCATAAATGCTTACTTGGACAGAGGTGAATCTAAATAAAAGAATTAAAAAATTTTATTTTCTGAAGCTGTGCAGAGTCGAATAATATGTGTTAGTATTTAATATATTTCTAAACTAAAGCAACTGAAATTCCATAAATACTAACATAAAAATATTCCATTTAAAATAACAAAAAAAAATATTTTAAAACGTATGAGTGACTTAGAAAAAAATTCATGCATATGAAAATTAAGCAACAATAGTTTCTAAATATTTAAAGGAAGATCCTAAATATTTGTAAATATACTAATTTAAATTAAAACTAAATAAACACAAATACACATAATAACTAGAAGATTGGTTTGAATCTAATAAAAACCTGAAGTGTAATAGAAAAATGACATAGTATTTTCAGCAAAAATCAAGTGAATTTTGAAAAAAAAAGTTTGATAAATTTACTCAAATTTAAAACAATTTTGGAAATATATCAGATGAAGTACAGCATGACCACAGATTGCTTGGAAAAGTAAAAATCTGTTTTAACAGTAGAAACAAATGAATAGATTATTTGTTGGGTGCTAATTAATTACAAGAGGAGCAAAACTCGTTTTGAAAAAAATTTATAATAATTAGTGTGGAATTTTTCCATGTAATTTTTCTTTTAATATCACATTATTTAAAATTATATTCATTAAAAATTAAAATTCTTGTTATTGCAATTAAAATCCCACTTAAATGACATTTCCACCTCTATGACGTGGCTCTTTCTGAATTGGTCTAACTTGGACACTTGCCAATTTTCCAAACAATCAGTAGTTGGACTATAGCTTCCATATCAATTATAAAATTTTTATCAATTACATCTTTAGCTTGTACAATTAAGATCATTCATGTGTTTTTGATTTAAAAAAACAAAATTATTTGAAATAACACCTAATAAAAATATATTATTATTATTACCATAACTTCTTCTTTAATAGCAACAGTTCTAGAAGGACTGTTAAGAGTATTACTCTGATACTCATTTTGAATCTGTTCACAGCATGTCTTCAAGGCATCTTTAGTTGGAGAAAAATTCAGAGCACTAGATGGTGGAGATATGCCAACTTCTTTGCAACAAGCAATGGGATCTTTCATCCAAGCATCCAATAAACTTTGTCTAGACCATTCTACAAACAACATTCAGAATCTAAGTACCAGTGATAATTATCATTTGCTTTAAGTAAATTAATATTTTTCATTATGAAAATTGTAAAAAAGCATATATTAACTGGTTAAAAATTTTCTTAACAGTACCAAATATTTTATTTTCAATGAAATATCTCTTAAGAAGCTGAAAAGTTTTAAGATCTATTGCTCTAACTTTTTCTGAATGCAGCAAAGAGGACACTGAAAACCCTTTGCAAATTACTTATTCCCAAGGTATCATACACAAAATTCTAAATTTTTTAAATTTGCACAGAATCTTAAATTAAATGTTAGGGAAAAATTAATTAAATATTTAAGAACCCCTGGGATCAAACGGCAAACACCCTCATTTTGCATATTGATTTAGCTACCTAATTAGGTTTCATCATAGCTGTTTAATTTTAAAAAAGAGCTAAAATTCACTAAATCTCCTTGACACAGAATTGAAATTGGAAAATTTGCAATATTCCACTGTCCTGTATTCCAATATTCCCGAGTCCTTAGGGTACTGCAGTACACAAATTAAGAGCTAATGCTTAAAGAATATAATTTAAACATTGTAGTTTTCATTGCATAAAACTGATATCTTATTAGCAAATTTCATTGAAAACTTCACTTGCAAAAAAAAAACCCACATAAAAAAAAAAAAAAAAAGATTAGTAAAATTATAAAATCTGTTATAAAATTTTAAGGTATAAAAAAAAAAAAATTATGAAAACTTAAAATTAAAAGAATCAATTTACACAATTAAAATAAGAAAAGAGCATTTAAAAATTATCTGAACCTATTCTTTACAAAATAGATAATAAAATATCCTACAAAACATGCAAGATCAATAAAAAATTATGTACCATAATTTCTTAACAAAACTTCAGCTGTAAACAAAGGGACATGGAACATATCACTAGTTTCAACCAGAAGTTGATCCTTGGCTTCTTGCAAATCTTGAGCTCTTAAGCCATTAGTTATCTAGGTAAATAAAAAAAATGGTTTTTAAAAATTTATATCAAAATTATAAATAAAATAAATTACAACTTATATACGAAAAGGAAAACAAAGGTGTAAGAATAAAGAAAGTGTAGATAAAAAAATAGTTTTTAAGGAAGTTGAAAATAAAATAAACCAAGAAAATATAAAATAAATAAATAAAATATAAAATGATATGATAAATTTCATTACTATGAAAACTATGATAATAATTTTAAATTAATAGTTTAAAAAAACTAAAAAACACGCTTTTAGAGTTAATCAATCTAAAAAAAGTAAAAAATAATTGTTAACGTAAGAATAAAATGACTGACGAGAAAATGAATGTCACTGTTCTAAAAGCGCGAGGCGCTCGATATCAATCGTTATAATTTTCACTAGTTTCATTCCAAAATGCAGAGTTAGTTTTAAAATGTCATACAAAGTACCCCACGCTTTTAGAACAGTGACATTCATTTTCTCGTCAGTCATTTTATTCTTATATTAACAATTATTTTTTACTTTTTAGATTGATTAACTCTAAAAGCGTGTTTTTTAGTTTTTTTAAACTATTAATTTATTTTTTACTTTTTAGTTTGATTAACTCTAAAAGCATGTTTTTAGTGTTTTTAAACTATAATATTTAAATGAGGTCCTGGTACGGAGGAGTGGAAAATTACATTATAGTTCTTACAATAATGTAATTGTGAGTAAAACAAAGGCTAAATGCGAATAGTCCGTTGTGCCACTGTCCCACGTAGGTTTGAATGTCTTTACTGAATACTTTCTTTCTACATGGGTTAAATTGCTCTTCATAAGTTAAAATAAAATCTCTAATCCTGGCGATCCTAATCATGATGAGATAATAAACTTATCAAACTATTTTAGTGTCGTTGGTCCTTGATAAGTCTACAACGTTTAAATTAAATCTGATTGCTTAAAGTAGGGCAAAATCGAGCCCAAAGAGTCAGTTACAAACAAACAAACAATAATACAGGTGAAACTAATATAAAAGCGTATTAAAAAGAATCAACTGTTTTCTTTCTGAAAGATGCCTGTAAATATTTTTCTTTGCAGCTTAAATGGTGTATATGAGAAGAAACAGATCTCCAGGAGAAAAAGTCAGTTACATACATACAAACAAACATACAGGTGAAACTAATAAAAGCGTATTAAAAATACCTCTTCAGGCGATGGAATTTCATCAGCAAGTAATTCGGAATTTTCATCCACATCATTCTATTGAAGTTTAAATAAAAATAAATAAATAAATTCAATCATGAATTAAAATATTAAATAAACAGCCTTATAAATTCTAATTATAAAATACTAACATAAAATAGCATCTTCATTTCTAAAAATTGTGCTATGTCTTCATGTTTGTTTTTTACAGCCAAATCACATATTGTTTGTGAAGATTTATTTTCAATAAATAATGGTGCTCCATGTGAGACAAGAATCTAGAAAAGAGAAATGAAAACCAATTTTAAAGGAAAATCATCAAAATGGCCTAATGTAGAACAAAGTAAAAAAGATTACATTTATAATGAAATTATTTTATTAGATACATAATATAAATAAAAGAAAAGAAAAAATACAGATTAGGAATTTTATAGATTGAAATATTATTAATAAAATACTTTCATTATATGCATCTCTAATATTCTATTATTTCACTTTGCTTATTTATAGCATGCTAATTAAACACATGCTTATAACTGCATATTATAAATTTTATTATCTTTTATATATAAAAAAGAAAAATTATATATAAAAGATAGTAATAACTAAAGCATTACAGGAAAAAAATATAATCATTTTATTTATTTATTTTTAATAAGGGATTCAGTATTTCATTAAAATTTTGATTCTAACATTTCATTCACATCATTCTATTTTTATATGCTAATGTAATTTTTCATATAATACTAATTTATATGTATTATTAATAAAATTTGCTTTATTATATTGTATATCTGACATTCTGTTCATTATTATTAAAAGATTATTTTCAACTAATAATGTATTTATTTTTTTTTTTAAATTGTGTCATTGTTTTTGTTTGATTTTTTTATCTCCTTAATATACATGTTTAACATACACTTAATTACGGAAATCAAAAGAAAAAAACTGTGTGTATGTATGTATATATACATATATAACTTTATGCATATATAACTATAGGTTGAGGCCCTATGGCCGAGTGACTAGCGCTCTGGTGCTCAGTACCCAAACATTTTGGGTTTGAATCCCAAAGAATCAATGGATGTTTGCAGTGGTTCACTTTAAAACCATAGGTCCTGGTTCAATTATCTCTCGTGAATAAGAAATCAGTAAAACGACAATCTAAGAAGTTGTGTGTAGGGCTAACAACCCTAAAAAGTAAAAAAAAAAAATTTTGTGTTTAGAAATCTCAGTCGGCAAAAAAAACCCAGAAAAATCTCATCTTAGATACTAGTGTCAGGATGGGCCTGTCTGATGGAAGCTGACTGAGACAGACTTGGCCAATCTGTAGTACTTGAGAAGAAATATAGGTTAATTTTACTAACTTTGAATTTTGCGGAGATAGTTACAATAGCTAATCATTAGAAAGAATATGTTTAGACTGAAATTTATAATATACAAACTGTAATGGTGCTACTATTATGTTGCTCTAAAATTATAATGTGCAATAAAAATAAATAATGAAAAATATGGATTCATAAGAAATAATGTTTGATGGATGGCTATACTGTTAATTCAGTGTATTGGTATAAATAAATTGTACCAATTCAATGCTAAAAAAATTTAATGAATAAAATTACTCACTTCAACACATTTTTTAAACCAGAAGCAGCAGCATAATGTAAAGCTGTATTACCTTCCTAATCAAAATGAGAAAAGAAAATTTTAGAAAATCTATGAATAATGCCATTAAATAAATTAGTTAAATATTGTGAAAAATCAAACATTTTTAATTGTAATTTATATTTAATAAACTTTTTAATTAATTTGAAAAAAAAAATATTAGTTAAAAAATATCTGAATTTCTTGTTAATAATTTTTAAAGATTAATTAATATGTAGTTTTATAATTATTTACAGTTTAAATTGTTTGATTTGTTTGTAATAATATGCTGCATGATGCTGTGACAAAGTGATGCATTTGATTAAGCTTTAAAAAAAAAGACACTAGAAATGCAACTATCAGAAAACAAAAGCATTTTCTAGAAAAAACATTCAATGCTTTCTTGAAACTTATATGCATTAGTTTTAATGAAATATTGAGAACATTTTAGTCAATACTCTTTTTAATGAAAGATATTTTCAAAAAGAGTATAATGGAGGTAATAATAATATTATTGGGGATTGTAGTTTATCTATTATATTTTTTTATATTGTTTTTGTAACTAAAAGTTAATTTTTAAAATTCCAGAGAAAATCTTTTTGGTGCTTTTATTTTGGTAAAATAACTATATATAATGAAATAAACAAAATCAATTCATTACAATATAAAGCTTTAAAAAATTATACTTTTTAGATATGAAATTAACTATAACTACAAAAAATTACAAATTTTTTAGAATGTTCTACTGCTTTAAACATTTTTTAGAGCATTCTTGCAATGAAACACAAATAGACATTTTACAATAATAAAAAATTTACACATACATTATCCACACAATCAAGTTTCAGTTTCTTTTCTGGATTTGAAGGTTTCCACTGTAAAAGCAAATTGAGACAGATTGATCTTTTTTCTTCATTTATTTGATTTCCTGGATCATCTCCTTGACATACCAAATGCAATGGTGTTTCACCAAGTGAATTTTGTTTATTAGGATTTCCTTTAAGATCACTCAGAAATATCCTTTAATGCAAAAGTATCATACAGTCATATGGGCACAGTTCTACTTTAATACATTTTACATAAAACTATTATAAATTATTTAAAAAAAATTAACACTATTTATGTTCTAAAAGATTATTTAATTAATTTGAATTTTGTCATAATAGAAAAAAAGGTATTAGACTGGTTTATATTTAAATGTTGGCCTATTAGAAGCCGAATCTGTTCACTCTGGCTTATAATTGTCTGGTGCTCTATGACAAAAGATTTTAGTATATGGAGGAAACCTATCTTAAAAAGTTAATTTGTTTCTCTCTGCTATGAAGACAAATTCAAATAGTAAATTGCTTGATACAAAGAAAATTTATACTAGCATATTTCTTAGCCACTGGAAAAATTTAATTGAAAAAAAAAATCATATTTCAGGAGGCTTTAACAGAAAGTTCTTCCCAAGTGTATTGAAAACTATTTGGCATTTATAATTACACTTCAGTTAAATTTTATATATTGGTCAAAACTATCAAGTTCTGCATTATAGTACAAAATTTAAAAACTACAAATCTCTCCCTCCATCTCTGCCTTTCACATATATGTCAGCTTAACACAAGTTGATATCCCAATTAAAAGAGATAATGATAAGCATCAATATGTGAATATCAAAATTTTATTATTATTTTTTTTTTTAGTTATATAGGAAATAAGTATCAAATGAATAAAAAAATACCTTAGCAAAGGTTTCATAGCACGATGAGCAGCTAAATGAAGAGGTGTATTATGTTTTAAAGAATCTCCATAAGAAGAATTTGGATCTAAACTATGTTGTAGTTCTAATGAATTCTGAAATATTTGAAGAGCAGCATATTCTTCTCCATTCTGTAAATATCTACGAAATTTACTTGAGGAACTACCCATTCTTTTTTCACAAAATGTTTGCTGAAAAACAGAAATAATAGTTACAAATAATCTTTTTTTTTTCTTTAATGTTAGATTAAATTTTCTGTGCTATGAATGTATACAATAAATTCATTTTAAAACATTTATTTCTTTATGTAATTACAATATCAAACACACATTATTAATGCTGACATAAATAATTAAATGCAAGAAAGTGTTTTAAAAAGTATTTTCTAATTTTGACATGATGAAAGCAATTACGCTGATGTTTTTTTTTTTTTCTTAGTTTATTTTTATAAAAATATTTTACACTGTAAAAACATACTTTCTGATAATTTTATACCCATAAAATAAACTAAAACTTTGAGATTTCAATAGAATCATTCAAAATCTTAAAAACATAGCATTTGAATAAAATAAAAATTACCTAAGAATAATTTTTTTAAATATGCTTATTATATAAGTATTGCATATAATAGTTTAAAGAAATTTACAGGTAGTATATTTTCTTCATTTTTATTACAAATTCTAATATTTTTATTTCAAATTCTAAATTTTATTTCAAATTCTAATTTTCTAATATACATTGGCTGAATATTTTTACACTACATAAAAATATAATATTTACAACTTGAACTCTACTGTCCGTGAATAACTCAATTTTTTTTTTTTACCAAATTTTATTTTACCACCAACCAATTTTGGAAAATTTTAATTTAATATGTTATTCATAATTGAAATATAAAATAATACAAGATGAAGAAAACATTGCATGCAATTTTTTCCTTATTATCAGAATTGAAAGCAAAGTAAAAATAAAAACAAGTATGAATTATGAAATTATTTTTCTTTTGTACTCCCAACAATGAAATGTCAATGACTGAAACAAAGAAAAATTAAGAAATTTAAATTATAAAAGATTTATATTGAATATTTTTGGTGAATCAAAAGAAATTTTAAATAATTACTTACCGTCAATAAACTGACATACACATCAATTTAATTTAAATTGTGGATGTCAAAATTAAACATGAAAAATTAAATTAATTTTGATATATATATATTTGATTAAAAATTTACTTTTATCAAAAGAAAATTTCAATTAAATGAGTAAGAATTTTTTTAAATAGATTTAAAATTTGAAATTTAATTTGACAGCTGCCTAAACTATTAAAAAACAGTCAAAAATTTTCTTAGTCGTTTTCATTTTACAGCAAGACGTACATCCGAAAACAAAACAGTGACTGTTAGGAGAGGCAAGACTAGCGCGCAACAAATAAGTGCATAACATGTGATTTTTCCATGTGATTTTCCCTGTGATTTCGATAAATTAAATCATTCTTATTTTTAGACTCCTTATAAAAGTCAGCTATACATTATTCGAAATAATCAAAAATTGATTTTAAATTACCTTTTTCTTTATACAGAAAAATTTACAAATAATAAATTACTTCTGTTTTCTGCATTAAAATTCAAAATGGCATCAGTTTATATGGTAATTAGTAGTTAACCAACCGAATCACTTTAATGATTCCTATCATTCGAGTAAATAATTAAAAAGATTCGTATCGAAAGTATAGACAAAGAACCCTTTATTCCGGCATCTCTTATCAAGTTTCGAACCAAGCTTTCTAAGTTCAAAAAGTCAATGTATTATAGACACGGTACCTCCATTTACCAAAATTTCAGTAAAGTTTAATTTTACATATTAAACGGTACTTTTATCATTTTACTCTCTTTCACGTTTACATTATTTTAAAGCATGTTTATTCACTTTCATATTATTCTGAACATTCAAGAAATCATAAAAATACTTTTCGAAATTAACTATTTTCGGAGAAAAAAAATGCAGCCAAAAACTTCCATTAACATAAATCTGTCTTTAAAATTTAGTTTTTAATTAAGAGCGCAAAAGTACGAAATTTATTCTGAGAATTATTTAGAAAAGAACACTTTTGTTCAAAAGTTGAATGTTTTATTGCTTTATTTTACGAAAAAATAATCAAAAAATAATTTTTTAGATTAGGATAAGCGTTTCTTTCTGCTATTTGACATTTAAAAACAATCTGTGCAATTGAGAAAATACCAATCCTGCAAATGAACTAAAAGCTGAAATTGCTTTTTTATTTATACTAAAACCTGAAATCATAGACTTAATTAAATTTTCTATCTTTCCTCCTCTGATATAATTTACTGTATCCTGCCTTATTTGTCATTCTGTGACTCGGTTGTATAAGTTATGTACCGGTAAAGAGCGAAAAACTAGCATAACATACAAGAAGACGAAGGTTCGTATTCTCTGGCGGTGCGAGTTGCAGTCAGAAACGATCGTAACTTGTGGGCGATTGTGACAGCATGTGTAAGAGACATATTGATACATATGACAGATTGTGACAGATCATTTGGTAAGATTTCCGACAGTTCCGATATGACACGCAAATCCAAGGCAGGTAATTCTTATAGTTCTCCTGAAAGCAATAAACCTTCATCTACTTTTCAGTTGACTGCTAAGATAGGCTTCCAAACGGATGCTGTAATTTCAAGTCGTAGAATGCCCCTAACTGGGTAAATTCTGATCTAATTTCTCAGGCTTTGTACTGACTGATGCTCTAAAAATTTAATGAAATGCAAAATTAAAACTACAGTAGAACCTCTGTAAATCGAACTTAAAGAGAGATGCCAAATAATTCGAGTTATAGAGTTTTCGATGTATGGAGGATTTCGACTTACGCGCATTTTGTAAGGAAATATTCGACTAGTAGAGGTTTAGATTCTTTCTAAGAGATTAGATTGATTTAGAGAGGTAAAATAAATAAAAATCTGGGTTACAGAGGTAATAAACATGTTTATTTGCAATTTAAA
>BPLR01002319.1:0-16935 GCA_021605095.1 Caerostris extrusa
CAGATTTAGAGCAATCCCGATACTAATTCAAGAATGTCCCTCGAATATTAAATATTAAATTTAATATTTAAATTAAAAAGTATCAGCTCTTTTCTTTTTTTTTTTACTTGCAAATCTGTTTCCGCAATTTTATTTAAGGTAAACAACTTTATTTCCATCATTGCTACTGCGCATTTCCTAAAAGTTCTTAAAAGGTTATTCGTTTTTGATTTTTCAATTGCCCTACTATGGCAACATCATTAAAATCCGTCTGACTGAATAGCTGAAAATAGCTCGTTTTTAACCAGCTATTAGAATAGCTTTTTTAACCAGTTAATAATCGTATAAAACATATTTTATGTTAAAATTTCTTAGTAAATTCGTCTAGTAAGAGATAAGTATTCTAATGTGAAATTATCTTAGCATACATTGTACAACATATTTTCTTCTTTTTTACTTCTAAGAGAAGATAAAAATTCTGTACTGCATGTACATTACTAACTTATTTGCAGCCAAATCACAAAAATAGGGCCGTTGGGATTTGGCGACATTTTGGCCTCCAAGTGGCCGAAAATAGTCATATGTGGTAAACAAGGTATTTCCTACTGATTGATCTAGATTAATTACGCGGTTTAGTTTCCATTGCTGGAATGAACAATTAGAAATCGTTTTTTAATAATAACTCGTTTCAGTCGTTACCAGTTCATGGTTGCGGTTGTTTTCGTGTCTTGTCTGCTGACTAAAAATAAATAATTTTAAATATAAGATTCTTTCACATCGTGTAAAACGAATTTCAAATTTAACTTGGCTTAAATTCTGAACACTTTATCCTTTTTATACATAAAAAAGCCTTTTATTACATCAAGAAGAACAAAAACTTTCAATGTATTCAGGTTGAACAGAGCTTCAGTAAACGTTAATGATCAATG
Organism: Caerostris extrusa; assembly: GCA_021605095.1. Lineage (NCBI taxonomy): Eukaryota > Metazoa > Arthropoda > Arachnida > Araneae > Araneidae > Caerostris > Caerostris extrusa. Next base: position 909 of record BPLR01002319.1, read on the forward strand.
TGTAATGAAGTTTTTTCTATTTGCATTTTTAAAATACAAATATCTTCCCGATGAACATGTACTTTAAATTAAGCATGACAAATCGATTAGTTGACATTATGTATAGGCTGAACCAGACATTATATATAGCACAGCATGTTGATTTAAAGGACTGAACTCAAAAGTATTTTTATTCAATAAAATTCAAAATTTTCTTAATTTCATCTCACTGTACACAATTTTTATCACATGTTAGATGTATTATTAATTTATGTAATGGTTGAAATAAATTACGTTTTATATTGTTAACATTTTCAAAAGTCCAAATAAATACGAAACTAAAAAAAATTATTATAACCATAATTAATAAATTAATCCCTATAGAACAAAAACTCATATCTACCAACTATAATTTTAGGAATTTTTAGCTTAAAGATACTAAAAAAAACATTGCAAAATTAAATTATGGGAAAAAGGCGAGTCTAAGTTTAAAAATAAGACAAAAATGTGAGGAATCATTTTTACTTAAATTAATGAATAGAGCAAACATTATAAATCTATTCATCATTTTTGTAAATTAGAAAAATAAAACAACATGTAAACTCTCCAACGTTTCATTAACCTAGTTTCTCCTCTGTTTTATTTCTTGTATAATTAATGCTGCCCCAAGATATTAAAGAAAATTTCTTTTAAAAAATCTGAGATCTTATTTGGACTACTCAACATCTACATGTGAGAAGAAAAAGTAGTAATCAAAAATATCCCTCAAGTAATATTTCCCTCAACCCAAGTGAAAAAATCTCTTTAAAAGTCAAACGAATTACAACAATGTTGTACATGAAATAATCTCCACTCACTGTAGGTTTGTGGCGGCGTGGCGAGGTCCCCTATGGTGGTGAGCGTGAGTGTGGACCAGTAGACGGATCCCAGGTACTTTCTGACCAGTGGTGAGTGTTCTGGACTCTCGGGGTGCTTGTAGGCCCAGTTGCCCTTGAAGCCCTCCAGTTCCGAGAGCATGTAGTAGAAGCAGCCAAACCAGTGGGCCAGCAGAAGCAGAACGTGGATCAAGTTGGCCACCCGCCACAAATTGGGGTAGGCCGTCCTTGACTCAACGGCATAATAGAATTTATAGATCCTCCTGGCTTTCAGAAACCTGAAATAGATTCGCATAACATTAATCACATGAAATAGAGTCTCCCAAACATTTTCTTTTCAAGGGTAAACTTATGTTCAATAAAAGTCAGATAAACAAACACCAACACTGTTAAATTGAAAAGGTCAGATTTCTGTCTCTGGCCAATCTCTGTCATATTCTTAAAGGTTGGACAATCTTCCCCAACCACAACTTCCCAACGATGTCTGGGCCCCTTTTTCTGCTGAACTAGTTCAGCCACAAAGATTTGTCTCAATGTGCAACATTATTTGAAGAATTCAAGACAAGGGCATCAAGCGTAGACCAACATTCAGTTATATAGCGGGATTACAGAGTCAGATACCAATATGGATATACGAATGGCATGTTTGACATAGGATGTCATTCGTATGGATACGCGAATAACATGCACAACTCAATCAAGGCAGCTTAGCTAATAACAAGTACAATATCTGACTCTCAAAACATTCTATATTACTGGATGTTGGTGCATCTACACTTGATGCCATTTCTTAAATTCCTCTCAAAAAATGCTTCTTAAGAACTTGATTATTCTAAAATGTTCGAAATCTTTTCTTCTGTCGTGATGAGTTCTCAAGTCTCCATATATTAAATCAGAGAGAATAAGGATTTTATCTTTCCTCATGTAATGTGCGATTTTTATTCTATTTTTACTTTTAGCTTTTCTTTACATAATGGACAACGTTTCTTATATCTGGAAAAACATATATTACTAATAAACAAATGCAACTCTTAAAAAAATTGCTTATTTCCATTAATGTAAAATCAAAATAAGCTTTTTTTTTTTTTTTTTTTCATATAATATCAGTTTACTGTCAATTGACAGTTTATTGGCTATTTGTTCTTAACTGGAATCAAATACTTAATGCTAAACAAACTTGTCAAATAGAATAAACAAGGGGGTAAGAAGAGGATTAGATTCAAATCTGATTCAGTATGATAAAGTCCAGATTGGTAAGAATAAAGCAACAGCATTGATCTTAAATATCAAGTCAACAACATGTCGGGTATATCCAGTCATGAAATCCATGATTATTCTGCCAATGGATTCCAGTCAGGTATATACCTAATCCCGAAATACTTACTGAAAAAAGGCTAGAATGCCAAGTATACCAAGACTGGAATGATAAGTATAGTTGGTTGGTTGGTGAGATTTCATGGCACAAGAGTCGTATTCGGCCATTCCACGACAAATACAAGCACTTTTTTCCTATCATTGCAAAATAATTTTACGAGGTTTAGCACGCTAATATATTCAAAAATAAGAATATTTTCTCATCGTAATTATCTCTCAGGATGCCAATTAATAAAGGATTAGCAGCATTAAATATAAGATGCCTGTCATTTAAAGTCATAAGTATAAGATTTATCACATTATACTGATATGTAATAAATTCGAAAGTTATATATAATAAAATGAATCTGAAATTTAAAAACAATATAAATTCTATATTTTTATGGATGTTGTTTCAATTTGAAAAAAAAAATTAATACTCATTAATATATATCAGTGGATCTAAATCTCTCCTACTCTAACTTTTCTCAATTTAATTAAGAATTTCTTATTATAATTCTATTTGCTATAATTCCTTTTTTTTTTTTTTTAAAAAATGCAAATGAAAATTTCGTTTTATATTTAGTAAAATATTTGCTATTAACTTACTATACGTAAGTAAAAAAAAGTTCATTCCTTTCTTTCCAAGAGGTTCATAGCAATTGGTGAGTAAAAATTTTAAAACGCATTGAAAGATAATTATGTTGTTAAAAGAAGATATTTTCAAAAACATTTTTGCTTTATTCTAAATCCAAATCCAAATCTTTGATAAAACAATATATTTTTACAGTTTTCATGACAAATGAAATTGCATTAGTCAAAATATATAACCAGAGAGTAAACAGCCCCATATTGAAATTATTTTTGAATGGTGTCACTTTGACCTGAGTCAGTCGTACACCACCAGAAAGATTGGACATTCGTTCTCTTGAATTCTGTTCGGTGTACACTGGAGATAAATCAAATTTTCATTTATCATTCAAATGGTATATAAGAAGTTTTTGTAGTGTTTTTCCGTTTCCGCTTTTCTAATACTTCAAAAAATTATTTTCATTCCATTTGTTTAAAAATAGCTTTAAACGAGTTGTTTTCAATCATAGCCAGGAGTAAAAAAAACCCCTCTCTTTCCGATGAAAAATCCAACCCCTCTCTTTCAAAGAAAAATATTTCACCTGAATGAAAAATGTTATATTGTAACCGAATAAGAAAAATTAACATTTTGTTTTTAAGAAATAAAAAAAAATTTTAGCATTTTTTAAGAAAAATAGCTCTTTTTCACCTGAATGACTCCTTTTAAAAACAATTTGCAATTTAAAAGAATTTTTAACAGTTTTTATTCCAAAAAGTTTTTCAGCCATGATACCTAGTTGCCAACCTAGTTACCTGTAACAACCTAGTTACCAACAAGAAAAATTAACTTTTATTGTTACCAACCATGTATTTATACCATGATAAATAAAAACCTAGTTACCAACCATTATCTTTTGGATAGTTTCATGATTTTTTACAGATACCTAGTTACCAACCATGATACTTCTAGTTACCTAACACCAACCTCTGATACCTAGTTACCAACCATTCTTCTCTCGTTATTCATCAAGTAGACTCCTTGATACCAGTTACCAACCATGAACTCGGAATTACCTAACACCAACCCTGTTACCAAAATAAAAGTTACCAAAAATGAATTTTTAACCAGTTTTTATTCCAACCTGATACCTAGATAATTAGTTACTATTCAGCCATGATACCTAGTTACCAACCATGATACTTAGTTACCTAACACCAACCCTGATACCTAGTTACCAACCATGATACTTAGTTACCTAACACCAACCCTGATACCCTAGTTACCAACCATGATACTTAGTTACCTAACACCAACCCTGATACCTAGTTACCAACCATGATACTTAGTTACCTAACACCAACCCTGATACCTAGTTACCAACCATGATACTTAGTTACCTAACACCAACCCTGATACCTAGTTACCAACCATGATACTTAGTTACCTAACACCAACCCTGATACCTAGTTATCTAACACCTAACATGATATCTAGTTACCATAATACCAACCATGATATCTAGTTAATCGAATTATTCTTCGATCTGAATTTAAACATATTCCATAACATTCTAACAGTTCTGCTGTAAGTTTTGCCATTAATAATCTTAGATTTGCATTTATTTTTGAACTATGATTCGCTACATCCCATACGGCTACTGTATTGGCATTCTCGATATTGTTTTTTTTTTTTGCTTATTCTACAATAACTCTACAAAATTTTTGTTGTAAAAAAAAAAAAAACTAATTGAATAATTTACCTTACATGTCTGAGAAATATTTCTGATAATAAAACCTTTTTCTAAAACAAAATTAATAATTGCTTTCTGAATTTATATTCTTGCTTAATCTAATCATGGAGATATTCTTACTATAAAAATGTACTCATTGCTATACAAAATTAGCATACCAAGAAAAACTTGTCAAAACCTATTGAAATTTTATATGTGTGTTTATAATGTTGATATAAGTAAATGATTACAAGATGATAGCAAATAGCTTATTTTATACAAGAAAACCCATAAGGGAACACTGCTCTAGTGCCTCGTTGGAGAAGAGCTATATTGAATGCATGATATAATATGGTCGCGTATTGAGACAATCAAATAACTTTTTACGCACCTACTACATCTTATTCCATAATTTCATTATGTGAACGTTTAGTACTATCAAACATCTATGCCTGCTCAACTTGTTGACCCAGGTTATCTCCCAAATTTTTAATCGATGACACACTTAGAGATCGGGTAGGGCAGTGTCAATATTGAGAAGTCTATTTTTGTAAAACCCTTCCTGTATAGGAAGGGAAAATTATTCTGTAGGATAAGGCTTCATGGCCTGTAAATATGGTGCTGCCGGTGTGCAGATGTTCCACAATAAGTGCTTGTTGTACGATAAAGTAATTTTTCCAGTTAATGTTCGTGCGATAGTATCGTGAGCCTGGAGGCCATGTGGATGAATACAATGCAATCCATGGGCCCCAACACCTCTTAACAATATTGGCAGAACGGACGAGATCATGTGCAATTCGGCGAGCTGACTAACCGGTTCTATCATTTTAATTATTCTTTCCTTCACAAACTCCGACAGCTGTTTATATTTGATTCGATGAAGGCATAAGGACATCTCTGATGATAAAAAGAGTTCTTTGCTACAGATAAACTGTATACAGAATCTCCAAGGGCGATTATTTATGAGCTACTTGGATGTACATAAATGGATTCTACTATCTTAGGCAACGCGCAATCATGCTCCAATTTTAATCATTTTCATATATATTCTGTAAAACTCTTCATGCCAAATATCATAGCTGTCCCGATAATTGGAGGTGGGAAAAACAGTTAAATTTCGTTAACGGTTTTTCACCAAAGTTATATCTTCTGTTTATATTTATCATATATAATTTTTTTAATGTACAGGGAAATTAAAACTACTAATTCAGTATACATTTTTAAAACAATTAATGCATAATATACATAAAAAAGACACAACGCCCACCAATACAACCTGTTTACCTCTTACTATAATTAGTTAGAAATTATATTGTTCACTTCACAAAATCAATTCTGGAGTTCACATAATTTTGTGGAAAAAAAAATTTGTTTTTCTATTTTATATGACGTGCTATTGTTATTGATTCGAGTTTTTACAGACCTCGAAAATCCCAGTTACTAGTCCAATAAATAAGACATATTAAAGCCTTTATCCCGCAAAGAAAAAAAAATCACAATAGGATATTTGATATACATAAAATAATTAAACAATGGTTTGACATTTTAATCTGTTGAATCATCGATAAAATATATATATTAAAAATAAACACCCTGTTAACAGAAAATAGTTTACGTAATATTTTTAGTATATAAGAAAGAAAAGATACCCTAATAAATTAAATTATATTGACTAAAACTAATTAAATAAGTCTTGTTGAGAATAAAATTTAATAAAATTGATGAATCAGAACAAATCTAAACCCAAGAAAAATATCTTGTATGTATAATATAATAACATCTTAATCTAAGGTATCTTAGAGCAATCTCAGTCCCAAAATGTATTAAAATTTCATCACGCCAAAGTAATTAAAAATAAATAGAATACAAAAAACAGAATAACCACCAATAGAAATAATTATCAAACAACGATATTTACAAATTAACAGGAGTTAAAATTAACGCCACTCGAGTGCTATGCTAGTGATTTAATAAATTTAAATATTTCCCTCTCCAAAGCGTTGAATTTAAAAGTAGCTAAAAATTAACCACTACTAACCACGACTTTTTTTCCCGAGGTTTGAATTTAATTGATGTTAAAATTAATGCTACTCCAAATCCTATCTGGCAATTAAAATTAGCTATTAATTCTAGCTTTCGTCAAGTATAGTTGATCATTGATTCTCTCCAATGTCGTTAAATTAACCATTACTTTAATATTATTACCGACAACTTTTCTTGGTGAAATATTCAAATTCAGTTCAGAACAAAAGTAAAATCTGGTGACATATTTATAAAAGAATTATGGGTTTCTTGGTCTTTCAGTCATTTTTATCTTATACTTATTTATAATAAGCATTAGATAAAAATGACTGAATATTTTAAGCACACAATTTAATTTAATGCGGCTATAATTCTTAATTGCAATCGAAAATTAATGAGAAGCAAAAAAACTTGAAGCCAGTCTAAATCCCCTTTGAAGGATTTTTGAAGGAAGGCAGGAAGATTTTTGAAGGAAAAATTTTTTTCATAAATTTTTCAAAATCTTAAAATTATATATTTTATAAACCGTACTGTACTATAAGGAATAAATTAGAATTAGGATCATATTGCACTATATGAAAATTTAAATTATTTTCACTTTTTTTTCGAATTATGAATTACACATATTTGAAAACTTTTGTGAGGTGCTCTATATCCATATATTAAAAAAACTGTTTGAAAATATATATAAAACGAGATTTTCATCTATATATATAGATATATAGATACATAGATAACTTTGATGTATTCCATTATCATAAGCCCTTTATAAGTACAGCTGTTTGTTATGAAATTTATGCCTTGTATAATAATTTCAATGCATTTTTTAAAAATTTTAATTTAAAAATAATCTCATTTCATATTCCTTGCATAAACACTTCAAAGTACATAATAAGTTCCATGTTTCTGATGACGATTTCTTGATTGAAAATAGCACAAGGATTGTAACAAGTTATAACCAATTTTTTTTCATGTAATTTATTTAGCCCCAGCAAGTCTGCTTTCATAAGTTTTACAAACAAGACATAATTCACATAAAAATGGCCATAAATATGCATAAAAAAAATTAAATGTTCTAATTCAGTTCAACACAAACGTAAAATCTGAAGATACATTTATAAAAAAAAATTACGTTTTTTCTCTGTTCTTAAATTTTAAATGAAATTGAATCAGTATTGAACATGATTGGTGAATATTTTCTAAGATTTGCCTTAAACGATTATCTTAATATTAAAAGCGACCTTATTACCTTAATATTAACGATTGCTTTAATATCAAAAGTGGCTTTAATATCTTAATATAAACGATTGCCTTAATATTAAAATTGGCCTTAATATAATTGAATGCCTTAATATTAAAAGTGGCCTTAATATAAATGAATGTCTTAATATTAAAAGTGGTTTAATACCTTTATATAAATGATTGTCTTAATATTAGAAGTGGCCTTAATATAATTGAATGCCTTAATACTAAAAGTGACCTTAATACCTTAATATAAACGAATGCTTTAATATCCTAATTTCAACGAATGCTTTAATATGCTAATTTCAACGAATGCTTTAATATCCTAATTTCAACGAATGTCTTAATATCCTAATTTCAACGAATGCTTTAATATGCTAATTTCAACGAATGCTTTAATATCCTAATTTCAACGAATGCCTTAATATTAAAAGTGGCTTTAATATCTTAATATAAATGATTGCCTTAATATTAGAAGTGGCCTTAATATAATTGAATGCCTTAATACTAAAAGTGACCTTAAGATAAACGACTGCCTTAATACTAAAAGTGGCCTTAATACCTTAATATAAACGAATGCTTTAATATCCTGATTTCAACGAATGTCTTAATATTAAAAGTGACATAACTAAATTGTGTTACTTATAATTTAGCTTTAAAATATATTTTTATGTGGAAATTAATTTATAAATAATATTTTAAAAAATTACTGTGTTCAATTTATTTCCATATGACTGGAACCCATTTTTACCTGCATAATAACTTGTGGTTTCACTTTATTTTAATAACCATTATTTCATGAACTAGGTCAAGATTTCCCATGTCATAAAGCACACAGGGACACCTACGGGACCTTTTCTTAGCAGACAGAAAAAAAAAAAAGGGGCAGACAGCAAAAAAAGTATTGCTTCTTTCCGAGATGGATCAGCAAAAAAAATAAGAGGAAGAGCAAAAGAAGGTCTCGGACAACTTATGGACTCAGCTGTCCAGAGATATTTGTCCTTCTCCTTCTACTTTCTCTGTTCAAGCAAGACGTCCGAATCGAGAGCCAGAATAAGCAGAAAAGTTCCTTATCCGCAGACCGATTCGGGTTTGAATTGCAAGGGAGGAGATGGGAAATTTGCCCATCTCATATGAAATTTCGTGAGCAAATATATGATTGAGGGGAAAAAATGATGGATAAAATTATTTATCAAAGCATGTTCAAGATATTAGATATAGGTATGGTAAGATAAAAGATATTATTAATATTCCCAACTAGTATGGAATAGTTAGGAATATTATCATACTTTATGCATTAACAAGTAATATAAAAAAAAATTTTTTAAAGTCAATTCCTACTTTTTTTCACTATATTGCAGAAAGTCCTTTATAAATAATTTTCATTCATTTCTTTAAGTTTATCTGGCGCCATCTATGGGTAGATATATGCAAATTATATCTAAAAAACCTAAAATTAATTAATTAAATTTAATTGCTTCATTAATATTTGAACAAAACTTTATTCACATCAAGTGTCATCCACTACAAGTTCAAAAAAATTTATTTTGAACTTGGGTGGATGAATAAATAGTATTTTTCATGAACGATGGAAAATTTGAACAGGATATATATAGGGAGAGTGTGAGCTAATAGAAGGAATTGAAAAAGACAACCAGTAGGTACATAAGAGTTATTTATTTTCATTTAATTTACAATGAAAAGTTGGGCCTAATGGTCGAGTGGCTAGTGCTATGGAGCTCGGTACCCCAGGTTTCGGGTTTGAGTCCCGACGGCGCCATGGATGTTTTAATGGTTCGAAATTCACTTTAAACAGTAGGTCCCGGTCTCATTTGACTGTAGAACGTTGTGGGGGTAGGGTTACTCGCTTCCGTAGCATATCTTCAAGGTACACCTGTCCCCTGGGTAGTGCTAAATGAGTAACAGAGATACAGACCTTGCTTATGGCATAAAGATTAACTGTCTCTGTATTTCCAGATGCATTAGAACAACAACAATTAAAATATTTATATCAGATAATATAAAAATGAGTGCGCAGGTGTTCCACCCTCATTTAAAAGTTGAGCCGTTCTCCTTTAAATTTATTATTTCATTCCAAAATATTTCATCCAAAAATTACAAAAAAAAAAGTAATTAATTATTTTTTTAATTAAGTAAAACCTTATTTTCTTATTGACGTTCAATTCCCCCTTCAATAGAGGGAGCCTACATTAAAAAATTGTCGTTGTGATTTCTTATCCCAGTTGGTGAACAGACAGCAACATCTAGACCAAGCCCAAGGACCCATGTGGTCTCCTAGGAGGAGGGAAAGCGGGCAGCTTCTGCTGTGCTGGAGCACTCGTTGGTAGAAGTCTAAGTAACTTGGCTCCGTGATGCTTAATTTTTACGGGATATGGTTATCAGACCCACAATCATATTAGACCAAGACCTACGGCTTAAAGTGGATTCCGAACCTCTACAAGTATCCAAGGCACCGCAGAGACTGGAACCCGAGACCTGTGGCACCGAACGCCAGAGCGCTAGTCACTCGGCCATCACACCCCTTGCATTAAAAAATAACTGGAGCTATTCATTTAGTCATTGCACAAAAAATAAGGTAGAAAATTTAACCGCATTAGTTTTAATTTTTCAAACTAGCACAATTAACTAAGACTGCCATATTTAGCTACGCAACTCATATCTGCTAGTATGAAAAATAAGTAGCAAAATATTTTTAGTATAATATAAGATTTGCGATAATTATAGGAAAAGTTAAAAAAAAATCATATCACGACAAAAATTGTAGAGATAAAAAACAAAATGATTTAACTAACTTGCGACCTAGTTGCAAAAGTTAATATATTTCCATCTGAGACTCCTTAGTTGCTTATTATGCTCCCAAACGAAACTCGATTTCTTACCGCTAATTGAGAAGTAGTTGATTTGGTGTGGTTTGGTTTGCCACTCTACAGTCATTTTTTGTATACTTTAGGCTAATTAGACCGGCGCCTACAGCTTAATGTGGATTCCGAACACCTCACAAACATTCATGCAAACTTGAAGCCTGCGGCTACCAAAGACCAGAGCGCTAACCTATATATTCTATTCTTCAACATGACTAAGATTTTTAGAAGTTTGATAATCTTCTCACAATGGTCATCGAATCTTTTGTTAATTTTCTGTAATGTTGTTTCTCAAAGCAGCATACTCCACCGAAGAAATCGATCCCTGGTTCTTCTACAGGCTTGAAAGCGAACTTATCATTGGTTCAGAATTGGGACTTGTGATTTAATACGCATCCACACTTTCACTCACCAAACAAACCATCATTTTCACCTGGAATGTAAGCAATTTTATGTCAGGGACAGATTTCTTCCACTGTAAAAATTCCTTCTTAAGGAAGAAAATTTAGCTCGATTGAGTGGCAACGTGCAGATCTAGCATGCAGAGAAGAAGCTGACTTTCGAATCCTCTGGTGCATTGTTGTAGTCACTGCATTCAGAAACGGGGAAACGGGATCGCGACTGTGATTGTGATTAAAGCATCTCACAACAATGCTAAGGCTTCTTGGTCGTAGTTTTCGAGTTTTCTCCCATACGACACGCAAAAGCAATGAATCTAAAGCCTGTGGGTATCAAATGACAAGTGATTAAAGCATCTCACAACAATGATAAGGCTTCTTGGTCGTAGTTTTTCGAGTTTTCTCCCATATGACACGCAAAAGCAATGAATCTAAAGCCTGTGGGTATCAAATGACAAGTGATTAAAGCATCTCACAACAATGATAAGGCTTCTTGGTCGTAGTTTTTCGAGTTTCTCCCATATGACACGCAAAAGCAATGAATCTAAAGCCTGTGGGTATCAAATGACAAGTGATTAAAGCATCTCACAACAATGATAAGGCTTCTTGGTCGTAGTTTTTCGAGTTTTCTCCCATATGACACGCAAAAAGCAATGAATCTAAAGCCTGTGGGTATCAAATGACAAGTGATTAAAGCATCTCACAACAATGATAAGGCTTCTTGGTCGTAGTTTTTCGAGTTTTCTCCCATATGACACGCAAAAGCAATGAATCTAAAGCCTGTGGGTATCAAATGACAAGTGATTAAAGCATCTCACAACAATGATAAGGCTTCTTGGTCGTAGTTTTTCGAGTTTTCTCCCATATGACACGCAAAAGCAATGAATCTAAAGCCTGTGGGTATCAAATGACAAGTGATTAAAGCATCTCACAACAATGATAAGGCTTCTTGGTCGTAGTTTTCGAGTTTTCTCCCATATGACACGCAAAAGCAATGAATCTAAAGCCTGTGGGTATCAAATGACAAGTGATTAAAGCATCTCACAACAATGATAAGGCTTCTTGGTCGTAGTTTTCGAGTTTTCTCCCATATGACACGCAAAATCAATGAATCTGAAGCCTGTGGGTATCAAATGACAAGTGATTAAAGCATCTCACAACAATGATAAGGCTTCTTGGTCGTAGTTTTTCGAGTTTTCTCCCATATGACACGCAAAAGCAATGAATCTAAAGCCTGTGGGTATCAAATGACAAGTGATTAAAGCATCTCACAACAATGATAAGGCTTCTTGGTCGTAGTTTTCGAGTTTCTCCCATATGACACGCAAAATCAATGAATCTGAAGCCTGTGGGTATCAAATGACAAGTGATTAAAGCATCTCACAACAATGATAAGGCTTCTTGGTCGTAGTTTTTCGAGTTTTCTCCCATATGACACGCAAAATCAATGAATCTAAAGCCTGTGGGTATCAAATGACAAGTGATTAAAGCATCTCACAACAATGATAAGGCTTCTTGGTCGTAGTTTTTCGAGTTTTCTCCCATATGACACGCAAAAGCAATGAATCTAAAGCCTGTGGGTATCAAATGACAAGTGATTAAAGCATCTCACAACAATGATAAGGCTTCTTGGTCGTAGTTTTTCGAGTTTTCTCCCATATGACACGCAAAATCAATGAATCTGAAGCCTGTGGGTATCAAATGACAAGTGATTAAAGCATCTCACAACAATGATAAGGCTTCTTGGTCGTAGTTTTTCGAGTTTTCTCCCATACGACGCGCAAAAGCAATGAATCTAAAGCCTGTGGGTATCAAATGACAAGTGATTAAAGCATCTCACAACAATGATAAGGCTTCTTGGTCGTAGTTTTTCGAGTTTTCTCCCATATGACACGCAAAATCAATGAATCTGAAGCCTGTGGGTATCAAATGACAAGTGATTAAAGCATCTCACAACAATGATAAGGCTTCTTGGTCGTAGTTTTTCGAGTTTTCTCCCATATGACACGCAAAAGCAATGAATCTAAAGCCTGTGGGTATCAAATGACAAGTGATTAAAGCATCTCACAACAATGATAAGGCTTCTTGGTCGTAGTTTTTCGAGTTTTCTCCCATATGACACGCAAAAGCAATGAATCTGAAGCCTGTGGGTATCAAATGACAAGTGATTAAAGCATCTCACAACAATGATAAGGCTTCTTGGTCGTAGTTTTTCGAGTTTTCTCCCATACGACACGCAAAAGCAATGAATCTAAAGCCTGTGGGTATCAAATGACAAGTGATTAAAGCATCTCACAACAATGATAAGGCTTCTTGGTCGTAGTTTTTCGAGTTTTCTCCCATATGACACGCAAAATCAATGAATCTAAAGCCTGTGGGACAAGTAGTTGAGTAATTATGAAATTTTAAACGCAAAATTCTCCCACATTTAAATTCGTTGGAATTTTTCATGCAGGCTTATAGGAAAGATACTTTTTACCAATCGCTTGGTACTAATTTTCAAGAGTCGAAACAAAGCATTACAACTTCTGTTAGTTCTTAACCCTTGAGATGATTGCCAATATATAGTTTATAGAAAATAGAAATGGAGTTCCCTTAGTTGTCCTGTGCTAGTACGTTCTATTTAGAACAGATGATAAAATCGTGGGTTTGTTTCCTCAAGGGGCATGCGTTACTTGCATTTCTAGGGTAATTTGGATAGAGGCAACCCAATTTTTATAGTCCTATTTGTGGACGTCCGTCGCGTATTAAAAATATTGTCGAATATTATTCTTATTTAATATCAAATATTTCAAGTTGAGTTCTATCGAAATAAGAATATAATAATTATTATTTTTTTTAATGCTTGAACTTCTAACAGCTATATAAACGATATTAGACAACAAATTTCTATTGAAAAGGTTTATTTGAGGAAAATCAGTTCACATTTGTATCATACGAGGAAAATAATTATATACAACTAAGCCAATTTTGTTAGAGTATTATAATAATTTGAAACGGTCTCTGTTGAAGAGTTATGTTTTGAATTAAAACCATTTTCAATGTCAATTTTTTTGTATATCGGTGGGACTTTGATGTATATTCGTGTATACTGTGTATACTATGATCAACACACTGTCTGACAATGAAGGGTGACATTACTTTCTATGGATCTAGGTAACATTATCTCACATTTGATTTATGGACACATGAAACCAGAAAATTGTCACGACATAAACTGGCTACCTATGCTGTCATAATCGCAGTTGAACCTCTTTGTTTTTTAAAAAGAGAGATGTAATGAATGCCACCTGCGAAATTGAAGATCAACTTTCCGGCAAGCTAACTGAGCAAACTTGTGTCATGAGTTAGATTATTGGCACTTTACAATAATATAACCTTAATAACTTTAACCTATTAATAATGTCACAGGCTAGTGACATCAAAATATTAATGTAATACGATATTAATGTGAGCTTTGTCTTAAATAAAATTGCAGGAAAATCAGCTTATATCGATGGAAAAAATAGCACAATTAAAAAAGATCACAATTACAAAAAATATCACAATTACATGAGGTAAAATCAATAATAATTAATTAGATTAATTAATTCCTTAACTTCTTAAAATATTAGATTAATTAATTCCTTATTTTTTGTTTCAATATCGATTTTCTTCATGCTTAACGACAAGTTTAAAATATATATTCTCGACATTCATGACAAAAATTTATGATCTCTAGAATTCTTGTTCATGAAAATTTTGAAACAATAGAAATCAATGACCATTAACTTTAAGTACTTTTATTGTATTATTGTACAGTCATACAGTCATGTTCATCAAATTCATGTCAGTGCTAAATATTTATTGTTTTCTCATAATTGATTTAAATATTAGAGTTAAACACAAAATATTTTGTTGAAAGTGGGGAGGGGAGGCAAAGATTTGAGCATCTTTCTGTTGCCATTGCCCACATAAAATACCGTACAGTTAAGGTATTTCTAATAAAAGAAAGCAATTGGATTTTGAAATTTAATTATGCTTCAAAATATCAAATAAAATTAAAAAAATAGTTAGTATTGTAAATTTAAAAAAGAATATAATCATAATGACTATGGATTAAAAAAAAATCTAAACTATAAAATATTCAACAATATGCAGAATGTATTCTGCACGACTCGTAAAATGTTCTTAAAAAGTAAGCCCATTAAGTTTTTTAACAACTTTGGAAAAATACAACTGCTATTTTTAGAAATACTATATCAAATCATTATTCAAAAACAGATGTTACGGTTAATGAAAATTAATAAGATGAAAGATTAAATTTCAGCTCCTAAAGATAAAATTATGTAAGAACAATAAAAAAATTCAGAAAGGATGTTCCGACGCCTTTGCTAACTTAATTAAATTCTTTGAAAAAGCTATTAAAGCTGTCTGAATACAACTTCTTTACTATTTTTCAATAAATTGAAAAGATTTTTTTTCTTTTATTGAATACAAAATTTTTAATCCTCTTGTCGAAGAGTACTTCTAAGAATAAATATTTTTAGCACTGTTCTTTCAACTTTGAAAAAGCACCTCTTATAAAGAAAAAGAAATAATTAATTTTTACTTATAGAAAAAGCAAAATATTTTTGTTACATTGTAAGGTGAAAATAATTGTATTTAAACAGAGAGGTAAATATTCTTATTAAGTTGTTTATCAAACTTTATTAGAAAACTGATTTTCAAACACAAGTTTAGTATAAGTTTGAAAAAATGATTTTTCTTAATTGAACAATTGATTCAATGCTTTATTTCAGAAATAGAAATAATTTATTGTGTGGTTCCTTTAAAAAATTTCTATAACGCGATGTAATTTTATTTTAAATTAGTTAACTGCTCAACTAGAAATTATATATATTCATAGCACATGTCTTTTTGTATGAATAGCATTTGATTTTCACGTTATTTTTGCTTAAATATTGTCACCGAAGAAAGAGGAGCAATACGTAACT
>BPLR01002320.1:0-28226 GCA_021605095.1 Caerostris extrusa
TGCTAACTTAATTGCAAATTATTCTAAATAAATAACAGATTTTTTTTTTTTTTATGTTACAGTTTAGTTTTGATTTTTAAATCATCTTTGATGTATTATTATTTCATATGAATAAATTTTTTTGAAAACATTAAAAAAATAATATTAGCTTTTTAGCTTTTTTTTTTTTTTTTTTAATTATAAAGAAAATTCAGAATTATAAGTAGTTATCTAATAAAGAATTTTTTTCTTTCGCAGTATTAAAACAGAAAAGAAAATTTTTTTGAAAACGAAACTTGAACATTTGAATAGATATTTAAAGTACTGTGTTTTTCTTATAAAATTTATTTTTAGGATTGAAACGCAATACACCATTTTTAGTAATAACTTTTATTACTTATTCAGAATTCAAAACAAATTGCTCGTTTTATTTTATCAAATAAATTATTCAAATTATAAATTAAAACAATAAAAAATTATTCTATTCAGAGAATGTGTTACTAGTAAAGAACTTGAATCGGTTTAAAATTATTGTGGTAGAAACTCAAAGGTTTTTAATACTTAAAAAGGAAAGAAATATAATTTTTACAGTGTTATAATTAACTTTCTATTATAATCCAACTAAAAGCTTTCTAAATTTTTCTACATGTGCATTGTTTAAAAAATAAAATTTTGGTACTTTTAATTTAGTAAACATCATAGTTTTCAGGGTCAAATAAAAATTATTTTAAATATTAAATTTAATTTTAATTATTAATATAAACACTGAAAATTAATTCCTGAAAACATTAATTGATATAAACGATTATTTTATCTTTATTTATCAATAATGCAAAATAATATAGAGTATTCCAAGTTATTATTATTTAAAACACAAAGAAATTGAAAAGGAGAAACCCTCAAACTAATTTTATAATGCAAACTTACTGTCCATAAATATTCGTTCTTTAAATACTTAGAACATAAACACAACATTTTATATTTTATTTGTTTAATATTATCATTTCTCTTTTTGAAAAATCTTATTTGTAAATTGTTTGCCTTTTAAAAAATACTACTTGAATATTAATTATGATTTTCAAATGTTTTTTTTTTTTTTTTCCCCAATTATTTTCTTTTTTTGTACCACGCATGTAGGGAGATAAAAAATGTGATATAATCAAAGTGCGATCTAACCGACGAATTTATTTAAATTATGGGGATCTTTTCAAAAATCATGTATTATCCAATTATTTTAAAAGTTAGTAAATAATTTAATTTTAAATTTTAATCTTCATTGTCTATAGAAAATACACGTGGAACAGATATTTTCCGGAAATGATATTAACAACAACAGAAAGATAATGTATTCAAATCTCAATGATGCATTAATATGCGATGATAATATTTAAATACATATAATTTTTTCTGAAACTCTACTTCTGTAATTAACCTGCTAATTTGATTCAATTTCAGGTTCATATTTGTGCGAATTCGTGTGTATTGTTTCCAATAGATTTTAAAATATAGTAAAAATTATTCTTATAAGTAATATAAGTTTGGCAAAAATTGTTGACAAAAGAGATTCATTGGCAAGTATTTATCGTCGAGGAAAAAGAATAAAAAACTTCCTACAAAGGAATAGGGAAAACATCAGAAAATATTGCTGACATTTTGAAAATCATGCATACTTAGTATTAGCTATTTATTTAATTAACAATGGAAATAGAGAAAATATTATTTAATTATTTAATTTTTGATTTTTTTAATTATTATAGAATTGTTTGACGATACAATTTTGCTAATACATATTTGTAGGGAATTTCTTAATTTTTCTGAATCATAAATATGGAATAAATTCAATTCAATTGATTTCCATCAAATAAAATCTTAATTTATATATATATATATATATATATTCATAGCAATTTTTTTAAAATTAAACCTTTTTCGATTTATATTAATTTTGTACCTAACAATTTGTATTTTACTGCAATTTAATATTGATTAATATTGATTAAATGTTACTGCAATTTAATATTGATTAAATGTATTTTACTGTAATTCAATATTGATTAAATGTATTTTACTGCAATTTAATATTGATTAGATGTTGATAATGTTATCAATTAATCATGTTTTAAGTATTACAAATTAAATAAACAAAACCTTAAGCCTAAATTTTGATTTAGGCTTAAGGTTTCTGTAACTGTCAATCTATAATTTAAAAAAATATAACACTAATATCAAGATACATTATATAAAAAATAGTGATAGAGTAGGTTAACTACTATAAACAAATGCATTTCAAAAACAACGACATATATTTTTATTTATAATAGAAGAGAATATATTACAAATTAATCTTTTTTCCAAAAGACATTTGCAAACTGGAAAATTGAAGATAGCTTGTCTTTTTTATTCAAAATGAAACTATTTCTAAAAGAATCGAATTCTGTACTATTCCAAAATAAATATAATGAGAGGCATAGAATTTAAGATCATATTTGTTAATTAAAGCTTTCCATTCGAAACATTTTAATTAATAGTGCAAATATTTTAATTATTTTTCATCGAGTAGAGTAGAATTTTTATTCATCTTTCAGCAAACCTTTTAAGTGCTGTATTAATTTTATGTACTCTATAAACGGGGCGATTTCTTCCAGTCTTCATTATTTATTATATTTTTAGTTATTGTTATCATAGTATTTTAATATTTATATCTATTCATAGCTTTCACTTTTGAAGAAGTTATTTCGCTTATATATCATTGAAAATTTGAAAAATATCCATTTCACATGATTATTTTGTATAAAAGATAAAAGTACTTTTGTAATATTTATTTTGTCACTACCTAATGATAAAGATACATCATGAAAATTTAAATTTGTCTGTATTTTTTATTTATTAATGCATAATAATTTAAAATATCAGATAACATTTTTCAACAATTTTTAATTTCATTTTTTTAGCATTTTAAACAGATTATTTTTCAGGAAATTTATGCAATTTAGTGGGGGACTCCCTTTTCGTTGTGATGTACATTTTCTCTGTGTTCTTCTTAATAATGCTGCATTTATTTTTTTTATTAATTATTCATTTTATTATTAAATTTCGTATATGTCTCCGTAAGCTTTTCCTTTTCATTAATAAACACTATTCAATGACGTGATTAATAAACACTATTCCAAAATAACAAAATTCTATTATACACCACTATACTTCGACCTATTATTACTTATGCATGTTCTGTTTGGGCTTACCCTACGAATTCTAATATCAAAATTCTTGAACCTTTGCAAAACATCAGTTTAAGACAAATTACTAAAGTCAATCGGTTTATGAAAAATTCTGAAATTCAAAAAGCAATTGTTATTTCTTCTCTAAATGAAAACTCTGCTATACAAAATATTGATAAATATGAACCATACGACATTATTATTTAAAGATCGCGTAAAATTCTAATAAAATTTTTCTTTGAGGTGTTTTCTCCTTTCTCTTCGTGGTGTACTTTTTCTTCAGTTTTTTTTTTTTTTTTTATAATACTGCGTTTATTTTTACATTAATTATTATTTATTTAACATTTTACTCTTAATTTAAAAATTTCCGGCCAAGTTCCTTGCATTGTTCACTGATATTATGTCTGTTCTTACTAGAAATGAGGCCAGTGAACTCCAATCATTTTAAATATTTTGAACTTGAAATTAAAGCCTTTTTACATCAGTAAAGGAATTCATAAAACTTTAGAATTTCTGACTCCTTTTTCGTTGTTACGTGTCCAAAAATAAATAATTGCAATTTTTGATTCTTAATTATTTTCGAATCATCGAGTTTTCAATAGTTTTCAGTAGTCACACATAAACTATCAGAGCAAAACTTCAAAGTGTTGGATATATTTATAAATATAAGATTAACAATCTTGCCTGTAAAAATAAATGCCTATTAGGTTCCATAATCATGCAATGATGAAGTCTATAACTTTTGATATTTTTTTTTTTATTGTTGTCTAAATTCTTTTCTTTTGGGTTGATTTAGCATTCAGAAATAGTTTTTCCCTAGCCTAAAATACAATATAATGTTATAATTCCCATATTATACACTGAAGTGACAAAAGTCATGGGATAGCAATATACAAATTTTCAGATGGCAGTAGCATCACGTAGAACAGGTATAAATGCACAGTGCTTTCCCAGAGCTTTCATTTCTGTTCAAGTTATTCATGTGAAGAGGTTTTGACGTGATGATGACCGCGCGACGGGAATTAACAGACTTTGAACGCGGAATGTTAGTTGGAGTTAGACGCATGGGTCATGCCATTTCGGAAATTGTTAGGGAATTCAGCATTCCCAGATCCACTGTGTCAAGAGTGTGCCGAGAGTATGAAATTTCAGGCATAACATCCCACCATGGACAGCGCAGTGGTCGTCCGCCTGCACTTAACGACCGAGACCGGCGACGTCTGCAAAGAGTCGTAAATTCTAACAGACAAGCAACACTGCGTCAAATAACCGCAGAAATCAATGTGGGACGTACAAGGGACTTGTCTGTTAGAACTGTGCGGAGAAATTTGGCTTTCTTGGGCTATTCCAGCAGAAGACCGACTCGAGTGCCTTTACTGACAGAACGACATCGCTTGCAGCGACTCTCGTGGGCACGTGAGCATATCGGTTGGTCCCTAGATGAATGGAAAACCGTGGCCTGGTCCGATGAGTCACGATTTCAGTTGGTAAGAGCTGATGGTAGGGTTCGAGTGTGGCGCAGACCCCACGAAGCCATGGACCCAAACTGTCAGCAAGGCACTGTTCAAGCTAGTGGTGGCTCCGTAATGGTGTGGGCTGTTTTTTCATGGCCTGGACTTGGTCCTCTGGTGCGACTGGACCGAACATTGACTGGAAATGCTTATGTTCAGCTACTTGGAGATCACTTGCAGCCATTCACGGACTTCATGTACCCAAACAACGATGGGATTTTTATGGATGACAATGCGCCATGTCACGGGCCACAACTGTTCGCGATTGGTTTGAAGAACATTCTGGACAATTCCAACGAATGATCTGGCCACCTAGATCGCCCGACATGAATCCCATCGAGCATTTATGGGACATCATCGAGAGGTTTGTTCGTGCCCAAAATCCTGCACCATCAACGCTTTCACAATTATGGACGTCTATCGAGACATCATGGCTCAATATTCCTGCAGAAGACTTCCAACGACTTGTTGAGTCCATGCCACGTCGAGTTGCTGCACTTCGCCGGGCGAAAGGAGGGCCGACACGATATTAAGAGGTATCCCATGACTTTTGTCACTTCAGTGTATTTACTAATTTAAACACATGTTTGTTAGAGTTCGCAGATTTTTCTTTTTGCACCATCTTCAGCGTCTAGCACCTGAAAACTGTCAATCTGTGTACAACTTTATTAAGAAAACACCTGTTTTTCCAAAACTACTCCCAAGGAGTTTCTTATATCTTATGAGAAATTAGTGAGGAGTGTCATAAAATCGACTTGACAATGCCTGCAAGTTGATGATGCACTTGCAACTCCATCATTTTAATTAACCCTAATTAAATAAAGGCAGAATCCGAACTCGTAAACGTTTCCTCAAACTTATCATAATCCTCACTAACAAATGCTTTAATCCCCAAATCATCTTTATGAAATTTGCTCACTGTAATTATTGAAAATTTTTAATGATTTCTTATAAAATTGATATAAATAATAGATAAATTACAATAAAAGAATAAAATTACAGAATTACTTTAAGAAAATACAAACTGTTTCAAAAATTGTCATTTCATATGCATGACAAAAATTTGTAATTTTTTTTTTTTTTTTTTCAAAATCTAGAAAGAATCACTTTTAACTTTCTTCACTAGGTCATATACTTTTTCCAAAAAAATTTTTTTTCTTGATTTATCAACTTATTATTATTTCAAAAGCATATTTATTATTATTTTTCAAAAATATATTTAGGATAATTTTTCAAAAAAATATTTAGTAATATTTTTCAATAATATATTTATTATGTTTCAAAAATATATTGGATAAATACCCATCAATTACTAGTTATTTCAATAAGAAAAATAGTATTAATAACTTTATAAAATAAAAAAAAATTATTAAAATTATTTCAATTAAATTAAAATTAAAGTAAGGATAATTTAATCGACAGGATAAGTATAAAAAATTTTAATTTAAATTACTTTAAAATTTCATAATTAAGGACAATGTAATCTAATAATTTTAAATTTCTAGGTATATAACGCATGTTATAAAATATAAAGCATTTTAAATATATAAATACGCATGTTATAAAATAAATTAACAAATGATGCTGTATATTTTTGACCAAGGTTCTTTTCCCAATAAGTTCTTGTAATTCTTTTAAATCTATTTTTCTAAAATAATTTTATTAGTATATTGACCTTAAGAACATTATTTTAGTGTTGAAAACGAAGTATATTTTAAATAATTGTCTCATAATTTGTTTTATGTAGTGATTATATTTAAAAACATTTTTGATATGCTTCGATACAATAAATATACAAGCAAATCCATTGTAATAAAAATTGTAATGTATTTGTTTTTAAGGGAAATATTTTATTCGTCCTTCCTAGTTGACATTTTATGCAGAATTTCTTTCTGTGGAAAAGTTTAATTTATTATTATTAGTTTATTTTTTAATTATTTTTTTTTTTATTTGCATGACGATATTTTAAGTTACATAAATTTGGAAACATATTCTTTTTTTTAATATATATATATATATTAATATTATTTATATATTTAATAAAATTGTTATAATTAATTTAGAATTTATTAAATTTTATTCATAATTTACATATTATTTTATAGATTATTTAATATATATATATATATATATGAAGAACAGTGGTTGAAAAACTTTCTATAAGTTTAAGTACAGAGTCAATATATTGTATTGTATAAGAAGGTGCAATTTTTTATTTAACCAAAATTTAACTACTTAATAAGTATGTCATTATTCTAAAAGCCGCCTTACGATTGGCTGAACGATTGTATGACGTCATTGATTCTAAAATTTCTTTTATCTCCTGACTTCTTTTGACGTCATTATTCATTTTTTCAGATGGTATTTAAAAGAAAAAAAGTCTTTCATAATATTGTATGGGCTTTGCCAACTGAATCTACATCAAATTTTTCTATCTATGAATAGATTGTACCAAAAGTTCTATCCTAACGCCCACGCTCTCTGTGTCCTAGCAAATCCGGGAAGTCCCTTCTGCCGATCTTCTCCTTCCTCTAGCCCCATCAATAAAATTTAGCGTAGAATTGTTCTACAATGTGCTCATCTGGAATTGCGCATTGCTCCGCCTTCTTGCCCAGCAATCGAATCTGCGTGGATGGGCGGAGCTTTCATTAAGCAAAATTTAATGATAGGGACCATCAACTACAAGTATTTCTATAAAATTCCTCAGCATTTCAACTACTTATCCTCATATTCATTAATGAGACAGTAATTCCTTTTTTTTTTTTGCGATAGAAATTACTACTTGGATGGATTTTCAATGGATATAATTTCATGCAAAATATTGACATGATTAAGATTCACTATAAGATGTTACTTAATTTTTCTCAAAAATTAACACTTCATTGACACAAAATTTTAACTTTGAAACAAGTATCAGCTTTTTAATTATAAACATAAAAGGACAACAATATGTGCTTTTGTTTTAATAAAACAATACATTTTATAAATTTAATTTTTTTCATATTTATTATGAAGGGAAATGAATCAACAATTCATTACCTAAATAGCTTTACAAAACTGAGAATAATGTTTTAATGCAAAACAATTTTAATTCAGTTTTTTAATCGAAGTTAAAATTCTGAACATATTTTGTATTATATAACAACTTTAAAACTTTCATCGCACATGGCCCAAATAATAGCTTTAATTCTATAATAAAAGGAAATCAAAACTATTTATGTATTACTTTAATCCTTATACTGTGGATAAATTAAAAAGTACAATTTAAACACTTGAATTAATATGATATTCAATTTGATATTAGAGAGTTTTTGCATACCGTACGTTAGTTACCGTAGGACGTCCGTTAGCTTTTTCTCCCTAGCGCGCATGCTCAGTTTCCTATGAGAATGCGAGCTAGGGGAGAAAAAGCTAACGGACGTCCTACCGTAACTAACGTACGGTATGCAAAAACTCTCTATTAATAAATAATA
The DNA here is from genome assembly GCA_021605095.1 of Caerostris extrusa. Taxonomy (NCBI): domain Eukaryota; kingdom Metazoa; phylum Arthropoda; class Arachnida; order Araneae; family Araneidae; genus Caerostris; species Caerostris extrusa. Next base: position 8,182 of record BPLR01002320.1, read on the forward strand.
TGTCCTTAATTAACTTTACCTTGTTATAGTTCATGTTTCAGAAAATCGCAGCTTTATTCTGATGAAACATCCAATTTTCACATCTGAACGACTATCTCGATAGAAATGAATAACTTTAACTGCTTCTTGATAACACTCGGAAGATTTGGCAATCGTTCAAAAATAGAATATAGCTCGTTTTATTGAAGCACAATACGCCTCACACCACAAGAAAAAACTTCTTTGTTATAAGTTAAAAAAGAGAAAGATTATTCTTGAAAGTTCGTTTCAACAGTAAGTCCAATTAAACTTCTTTTCATGATTTAACCAGACAGATAGCCATTCACTTTTCCAGCACACGTGCGTTTGTTTCGCCAAAAGGCTGTCTTATAGTTATATGTTAAAGCATGGTGCCAAAATAACAAGGTCCATGATATAAATATTGTTTCTTCGTGCCTTAAAATATGACTAAATAATAAATGAATGATATTTTCATAATGAAATTATTAATATCTTCAAAATTTATTATAATTTTATTTTAAAATTTGTATTCTTTTTACAATATCTCCTTTTCATTGATAAGTTAAATCGTCAGCTTTAATTATCTTACGCTTTTTGCAATAACTTTACACATTTCTGTCAAACCATAAACAATATACAACAGTATACAAAACCATAAACAATATGATACAGAATTTTAATTGTATAGCATATTTTCAAGGGGTTTTTTTTTTTTATTCTAATCAATAAACTTAAGGTGAAGAAATAACACTAGTTATCCAGTGTATTTTTTAATAGACCTTTCAAGTACAAACATTCAAACTTAAATTTCACTTGAAAAATGAACTTGAAAAAATGTATTATTTTTCAAGTTCTCAAGTAAAGGACTGAAAAGTAAGTTTCTCTTCATAAGTTTGATTTCCATAATTTTTCGTATATTTTCTATTTTTAAATTCCGGTTAATTTAATTAGCCCCAATTTAATGATTTTTTTCATTATTTAAGGCTTTTTGACATTAACTTATTTTATCAATGTTTAACACTTTAAAATTCATAATAAAATACTTAAGGTGAAGCAAAACTCGGTTAAGGTAAAGCAAAAGTAAAGCTCATTTTTCTACAATTTTAAGCTTTCATTTTTTAAGTAAATGCTGAAAACTCCTCTTTTGAAAACCTTTATGTTATTAAACTTTTAATTTTGATTTATTTTTAACTTTAATGGAATGTTATTTATTAAATAAAAACGTGATGACTTAAATATTATTAATTTAGCTTTTTTCCTAAAGAAAATGAAATTATGCACATGAAATGTTTTGTAATCCTATCTGATATCTCCTCATAATAGAGGATTAGTGGAGAATTATAATTGATGGAAAATTGTAACATCTTAAGCCATGTTCAAATTTGAGAGTTCAACAGTAAGCACCTGTTTGTTCCTACTAGAAGTTTGACCTTGAAAAAAAAGACAAAAAAATGCTGAAACTCGTAGATGCCAAAAATGCCCGAATAATTATAAATGAAAACTACTTATTATACAAATGAATACTACTTCTGCATCTTATATTAAATTAATTAATTTCAGAGTACACATGATTTACTGACTTATGATAAATAACTGATTATTGATATTTTTCTTTAATTGAATTTTGTTATAGAAACAAATTTTTTCCATAAAATGAAATACTTTTAACTAATTATACAAGTATATAATAAATATTAAATAGATATAACATATAATAAAAAATACAATAATAACTCAGATAATCTTTTGATACTTTTGATAATATTTCTAACTGAAGGATGTGCAAGTATTATATGTCTTGAACTTAATAAGTTAAACAAAATTTATTTAGTATATTCAATAGCTATACTAATTCTATTTATCTAAGCTGCAGAAACTATATATATTTTTTTTATTATTAAAAATTTAACACGCGTTAAACATATTCGAAAAGCTTGTTCGTCATAATTTATATTTACAAAGGGTCAACCTAATTTCTTTCCAATTTTTTTAAGGATTTATAATTAATAGTTTTAACATATCAAGTACAATTATAAAAATTAGTAATTTTTTAATATCTTATAATTAGCATTCGCAATAGTCTATAAATTCTCGAGATCAATCGAAAATTAAAAACAACAAAATAAAACTATAGCAAATAATATGTTGTTATTCTAAGATTTACTGTAATGCAATCATTATATTATTCATCCAGTTGTATTTGGCTATTATCAACAGGGTTGATATCAGATATTATTCACAGTACTAAGTATCAACGAACACATTTGTTTGTTTTCATAAGTTAAACTTAATAAAGGCAAACAATAGTCACTAAACTCTTGAAATATCAAAAGATATATGCTGTAATGGAAAATATATTTCACAGTAACGGTGAAACATATAACCATTTTCACAGTAACCATTCATCTTTTTTTTTTTTTTTTTTTTGTGAATTATTGTATAGCTTACCTTTTGTTGCTATATACCATGAAAATACATACATGTTTTTATATTCTATTCTAGATTAAAGACAAGTTTTAGAAATATATGTTATAATTGGTGTTTACGCAGTTTAAAATGTTCGAAATCGCTAAAGAGTATTTAATTAGTTTAAAATTTATTTTCAAAATCATTACTTAATGATAGCGTAGGAAACCAGCTTTTTCGTGCTAGAGATTTCCAAAAACTGAACTTGATAAAGATTAGATAAATTTTTAGTTGTACTATATCATTATATCGAAAAAATTGATTTTGGCTCCCTTAGATTTAATGTTGATTTCTCATTTTTTTTATTGTTTATTTGTTTGTCAATTTCATTTTTCAACAAAATGTATTTAATTCTGTAAGTAATTTTCTACTTTCGGCCAATTAAACGATCTTTATATTTTTAATTCAAATAGTTGTCTAACATTTAAATATTAACTCCTGACCATAATAATAAACAGATACTCACTAGATAAAATCATTAAGGAGCAGTACTTTTATAAATAAATAACTTTTTTTTTTGCATTATGTGAAAAGACAAAATTAAAGAAAAGAAAAACAATTGTTTTCTTTTTTTTTTTTATTACTATTATTTTAAGCTCTTATTTTCTTAAGAAATATTTTCTTATAATTGATACTGCTAAAAAAACCTTATAATAATATGTCTTCATCATCATATCTCGTTCCCTTTTCTTAATGCTACAACTTTCTGAATACATATATAAAAGCATTAAAACTTCTATTTTTAATGGTAAAATAGAAAACATCTAATAAAACTTATTTTACCTTAAAAATAAATTTGTTAACTGCTGCTGTGAATTAATTCAAGCATAAAATTTAATTAATGACATACTCTAAAAAAAATGTTTAAGCATTTCCATAAATTGTAAGTCATAATATGCTTGTAACCTTAAAGTAACACAAAAATATACTTAAGAAATAAAGTCAAGCCGAAATAGGAAGATGATTACAATTTTTTTTTTTTAAGATGTGTTACTTTTAAAATATATACCACTTGAGTAAAGTTTTTTTCACCTCATAATTGTATAAAAGAATACGGAACAAGTATATAAAAAGAAAAGATTTTTATTTTCTTTTTATAAAATAAGTTAGATTTATTTTTTAAATTTATTACTTATGAACTAAACTCTGGGCTGTTTAATAAAATTAAACTTGAATAATGACACGTACAAATTGTGTTAAATAGTGTACAAATAGTGGCACGTACAAATTGTGACAAATAGTGGCACGTACAAATTCAAATTGTGGCAAATAGTGTACAAATTGTATTAAAACAATATATATCAAATTTTAGAAAATTTAAACGGGAAAATCCTCAATGCTAATTGATGCACCATCAGCGTTATTACACGATAAATATTTCAAAGCTACATAAATGCAAAATCATGGAAAATAAAAGAAAAACTACACTGGTTTCCAAAAATTATGGAAAAAAATCAGAAAATTGTTGATACACGACCAAAATAAGCTCATTTTCATAAAAATTATGCATTGCGTGTAAAAGTGTTATTACATTAAAATATGATATACAAATTAGAGGATAAACTATCGTTTCAAATCAATAGATACGTAGCCAAAAACAGGCTTTAAAAACGTTTATAGTTTCTGCAAGTAGAATCTCAGTAACGAAATTTCGAGATAGCCATGTATGAACCATGAGTACTGACACCATTTATCTGAAGAATTAGGATGACGATTCAATACGCGAATAGAAGTGACTTGAATCATTCTATGTAGCAAGATGGTTAAATGCGGCCCTTCAGTAATTTATAAACTACAGAATGTATTTAAAAAAAAAACAGATTCAGCTCTAGAAGTTGCAATCGAAGAATACCTAGAACTACACATGATGCAGATGATCGCTGTTTACAGCTAATTGTAAGGAGGCGCAGAGCCACTTCACCAACCAGATCATACTTGTAGCAGCCACTGGAAGGCTGGCATCCAAATCAACCATGCACAAAAGGCTATACGAAATAGTGCTGTATATTAAACGTACAATGTTTTGTGTATCCTCTACTCCAGGTCACCAAAATGAATTATTACGCACGCATAAATGCGAATTGGAGTGAAAAACATTAGAGGTCTGTATTCATTATTGGTAACTCCATATTTTTCGCTAAGTGACTTAAAAAGATGATTGATTCGTCAAAAGTCGGGAATCAGCTATAATGCTAGTCATATTCCTGAAAGAGACAGATTTGGTGGATTCATAGTGTATGTGTGTGAATAAGTATGGATTTTGATAGTCACACTGTATATAGAGGCATTATTACTGCTCAGAACTCAAAACGATAATGCAAGACCACACAGAGCTCGGATGGTCGAGAATTACATTCGTAACAAGATTGTGCATAGGAGTTGGCCAGCACATTCTCTGGAGTTGAATCCAATTAAGCGTGTTTAGGATGCTTTAGACAGACATATTGCTGAACCTAATCCGCCCTATGCAATCCTTCATGATCTTCGATTGCTTTGGCGTAATAAATGGACTTTGCTTTAAACACCAATAATTCAGCATGGAAAGTTGTTGTTGTGCCGGTATAGCTGTTTGAGGGATTAGCTGATCACCCATTGAATTCAGATCACTTGTATTTGATATGTTTCCATTTTCTGTATTTTTTAGACAGAAAATAAGCTTATTGTTTTTCTTTTGTGTCTGTGAAGAACTGCTTTATTAATGTTTTTGCTAAATTTTATTAAATTCCAATGAACAGAAATTTCACATTAGCAATTTTTTTGTTTTTCTTTGTTTCTGGAAACAAGTTTGTATTTGAAGATTGAGTTATCACGTAATTTTCATATGTTTTGTTAGAAATTTTATTTATTTGATTTCTGTTTATCTAGAAATCAGGTTTATCCTGTATTTTCTGAATCAAAAATATTAAGACTTACTAATTCATACATAAACCATTGAAGATGTGTATATGATGCCGTTGTTTACGATATATTTGCAAGACCTGAAGTTCCTCACGTTTGTGTTGTGTAGAATCTTGGAATTGAGTAGTATGGTTTTTATGGTATATTATTAATTGGGCTACACCGCTCTAAACATTTTTGTATCAAAACAGTGGAAGTTTTAAAGAGATGAGTGGTTAAGTTTAGAACGCTTAGGTTAATCTTGGTTATAAACCAAAAGGTCAAAAGATCCCAATTTTGCATAAGAAATTTAGGAGTACTCTTTTAAAAAGAAAGTTGATAAGGTTTCATTTATTAATGCCCTGATTATTATTAAACATAAAATGAATTAAAAATTTAACCTCTGTTAATCAAAAGGTAGTAGATAATATTTATAACTCATACAATGTAAACTTCTTGAATATGTCAATGTTCAAGAGGCTTGAATGAAGACATTGAATAAAAGGTTTAATTTACTACAATTGTTTCATTCACTATTCTATCAAGCGAAACACATGTTTTAAAGTTTGTAAGAAGCACAAAATAAACGAATTTTCAATCATGAAAATAAACATATGCATTATTTTTATTAGTTTGAATATTTACGATTATAAATATAGTAGAAAACAAAGATTTTTACGAAAAAATAGACGTAATGCCCTATAATTATTGATTATGCAATAAATAAAAATTCAGAGATAACCTTTTTAAAAAAATTTTACTTGGATTTGGTTATTATTCTGGACATAAAAGGCAGATTTCTTCGTTTACCAAAAAGAAAGCATTAAAATTAAATGATGCTCTAAACTAAATCATAATTTAGCTTTCAAGCATAAATTTAAAGGGAAAATTGAGTTTAGAATATCCATATTTTATATAAATTGCTAAGAATTGATTATAAAGTTAAAGGTATTAATATCTTTAATATCTCGTTACTTTAATTATTTTTTCTGTAAAAACATAACCATGCATCTAACACTAGAACGGACAATCAAAAGATAAAAATAGGAAAATTTAAAGAAAATGGTTCAAATAAAAATTGTTTATCATCCTTTGAGATAACAAATTATTTTATTTAAGTGAAATCTCGATATTTCCATTAAAAACAAAAGGAAAAGGAGCATGTTCCATGGAAATTTTTTTATAAATATTTATGAATTAAAATATTATGCTTTAAAATAATAATAAAAATTTAATAGTACCTACAGCTTAAACGAACTACTAGTAAAATTATCAAAGTAATTCCCATTTTTATTTATAAATATTTCCGTTTAAAGCAAAAAATCATTTCTATAATTTTTATCTACAGTTTTTCAAAATTTATTTCTATTAGATTCAAGTTACGTATAGTTAAAAATAACAGTTTTATTTAAAAGGGTTTATTGTTTCTAAACAAATGTAATTAATCATAATACGAAATACACAGCCCATTGGCACTTCTGTTAAATAAATTAGCTCAACCATATTGAATGCTAATAAAGTTTACCAATATTGATTTAATTTTTAAACGGTCCCTAAATATTGAGAATTTAATGCAAATTTATTCAGTACCTGATGAAATCTAGAAGTTTTCGTACTTGTCCGCACATTGTTTTTCTGCTGAATCTCAGGTCTAGAAGCCCCTGAGTCTGCGACTGCAACCTCCCTCCTCCTTCCGCCGAGGGGAGAACCGCCAAAACGGGCGTTCATCATCTGCAAAATGAAAACAGTTAAAAAATATAGTTAACTTACATAAAAAGGTTTTGTTTTAATCTCAAATTTTAAATCTGTTTGGAATATAAAGTAGCCTTGTTATATATAACGATTTGAATTTTCTGTTTTGATACGTATTTCTTAATTTCAGAAATATAGAAGGAAATGATGAACACAAATCAGTATGCTACCATTTAATATAAAACAAGATTATACAAATTTAATCAAATAAAAATTATAAAGTTTTAATATTCATTTATACTGTCATAAAATTTCAATTAGATAAAATAAATATTTCGAATCAGATAAAATAACATATTCATAAATGATTAACACAAATCTCATTCCAATATATCTTCTCAACGAACTGTTGGTTAAATTCCCACTTAAAAATTGAAGTGACACTAATTCTCAAGAAAATGAAAAATCAAATTCGCAATACATAAAATTTCCATTAAACTATTTACCCATTACAACTTGAAAACAAAAAAAACAATGAAAAAATAGAAATTTATCAGATAAATCTATTTATCCTGAATTATAAAAAGAGATTCTTATAAAACGTTTTCTGAATAATAACAGGCATGTTAATTCCCTCAGATATAAATCAATGCTTTATAAATTTTTTTCGAGTAACTGAGTTTGAGTATAAAAATATTACATAAGAGGGTATATTATTAAGGCTAGAACTATTTAGATTAATGGCTTAAATCTCATGTCATAGTTATATATTTTAAGTAGGGCATACTTTTGACTAAGTACCAAATTTTTTTTATATAAACAATCAATCGCAAGGAGGATTTTAATTTTTAAGATTCTTTCTATGTTTTAACTGACTCTCTAAATGACTATGACGATATTCGTAATTCATGATAAATTTTTCAGCTTTTAAAGAAAATCTCAAAAATCGTTAGTGAAATCATGACTGTCGCTATCTTCATGAATCTCTAAAAATGGACCCAAAGTATAATTTTATTTATTGTTATTTCGACTTTATACTTGTTATTTTCGAAATTAAATTAATCTATCTTTATATTGAGAGGTAATGAAAAGCGAATTTAAGCTTCTTTACTATACTGAAGAGGTGAATAACCATAACCTAGTAAGATCAAACATTGAGATTCTTACACAAATAAAATTCTCAAACAATTATCCTAACTTCCATCATATATGGTAAAAACTGTCATGTTGTGACTAGAACTCTCTTGATTTGCTGAAGTCCTAAATAATTTTAAATGTCCTTTATATACGATTTTTTTTCGAAATATCTTTTTCAATGTACATGAATATGATATATTTATGGCCTAATATAATCAAATACGTATATATTAACTAGTGCAAAGTAATTCCAAATGAACTGTTTGAAAATTAAAATTCTCTTACGTTTAATGGAACAAAATTGTTATCATTTCGAAAAAAAAAAATGGAAACAAAGGTTTGCTATTTTAGAAAGATTACACGACTTAATTTATTCAATAAAGTTAAATAATCATCTTTAATTAAATAAATTAATTATTTTCTCTATGTAATTAAATAATCATCAAAAAATAATTAAGCTTCTGGAACATTGTAATAAACATGTAAATATATGTGCGTGTTAGTAAACCATTAAAGATTTAAGAAAAGAAATTAATCGATGTTTAAAACGTATAAATACCACAATGTGTTAAGATATATTTTGCAGAATACTCTGATAGGAATAATTATAAACTATAAACGTCAATTTCTTTATTTGACATCTAAATGATATGCGATTTCTCTCGATTATTCTTTACGTCAAATTGAATGATTTCGAAAAGATTAATTTAAAAAAACAATACATTTATTTTCTATACAATCATATCATCAAAAGATATCCTGTCAATGAAAATGTCAATTTATTATTCATGAGCAACCTTAAAACTTTATTATATCGTTTTTATTAAAATATTAATGAGCTGTTCCTACCAATTATGAGAACCTCAACATTATATTACATCCGTTCTTATTATTGTATTCCTTGTCAAAAATATTTCGATGAATGATGGGCATGTTGCCTCAAAATAGATAATTTGCAGTAATGGACAATCAGAAAAGGATTTGATGTGATTATTTTATAAATAATCGCTGAAAATTAATAATGCAGTAGATAATTATCTCCTATAAAAGTAAACATCCTCTAAAAATGAAAAACAAATTCTACTATCCCTTCATTTAAATTAGCTTAGCATAGTACAAGTAAATCCTTCTCGGTAGTTCAAGATTATTTTCTTTTCAACTATATAGAAATATCTTTAAGATTTGGATTATTTTAATTATTTCTATATATCACTATTGTTTTTGATTTATTATATATGAACACATGTTAATTGTATTCTAAGCTATATTCTTTTTGTCCCTTTTATAATAGCACACACTTAATTTTAATATAACAGATAATTTTCTAACTTTCATAATATAATCATTTTTTATGCGTACTTTACATGCTGATTATCAATAATTCTAATATTTGAGCAGTAATTCCTAATATGAAATTTTTATTAAGTATCGATCAATTGAAATGATTTTATATGTTTATCATATTTAAAAAATTGTCTCCAAAATTAAATCAACTTATTGAAATATTATATTTTTATCGAAGTTAAAAGTTAAAAATATAAAAAATTAGATCCCCAGTACATTACATTATAAAAGATATTCCATATTACAGGTAACTTTCTATGTTATCATATACCAATTTTAATTCAAATTTAATAAAAATTTAAGATAAAGCTTAGTAAATAACTATAAAAATTTAGATTAATCTCTGTTTTTTATTTATGGGTAATTGAATAACATTTAAAACATCTAACTTAAAACAAGTAATATAGCACTAAGTAAAGGTTTTTGAGCGTTCAAGTCTTAAATTTGAACCGACTTTTTAGAAATATGATATATCATTTTTACTGAATATATTAGGCTAATCGAAAGACTAATTGAAACTAACATTACAATTGTTATGAATTATTAAAAGATGAAAAGTTAACAAAGCATTAATATATTAAAATTTATTTTTGGCATGAATTCTTTAATAAACTTTTTATGCATTTTCAATTTATTTAAAATCATACATTTTATAATTTTTTTTTTTTTCTTCTAATGCAGCTGGCAAATAGACCGTGATCTTTCGCCATAAGGGCTGCACCGATGTTACTCACTTTGCACTACCCAGGAGGCGCGTGTAACTTGATGGTAAGCCACGGACGCGGAGTAACAATGCCCCCGCAGCGCTCTACGATCCTATTAGGACCGGGACCTACGGCTTAAAGTGGATTCCGAACCACTACAACACCCATGGGCAAAGCCGGGATTTGAACCCGATACCTGTGGTACCGAACGCCAGAGCGCTAGCCATTCGGCCATCATGCCCCCTACATTTTATAAAATAAAAGTGGCAAAATACGTATCTGACATAACTGAAAAATTAAAGAGATTTGAGAAGTTTTTTCATATTTTAAAATATCCACAGTTTTAAAAACATAGTTTGCTTCCGCAGAAACAAAGGCACAAACTTAATAATATAGGTTTAATAATAAAGTAAATTTATGAAAGGGTGTGTGTTTAAAACATTTTAAATCTTCCATATACTATAATAGAATATAATAAATTACATATAAGGATAATAGATACATGATGACTATATATAGTTTAGACGCGCAATAACCTGTTGATTTAACAAGTTCCCTTTTGTATTACAGTTATTTAAAACTGTATTAGAGGAATTTTGAATTAGAAACAATAAAAATTTCTGATAACGTTGCAATACTTCAAATACACTATTATACTTCAAATACACTATGTCTAAATTGTACACTATTATAACTATACTATGTAGTTCATAAAAATATTCGACGGGATTGACTATATTTTCATAAATCGTATCGATTACATTTATTTTCACAACTAAAAAGTAAAAATAAAATTTAGTTAATCATTACTTCATTAATTATTTTTCAATATAGCATGAAGAATTCTTTAACTGGATGGTTATCAATGATTAGTAAATAAAAGAATTAGACATACTATTTAGCAAATATGTTATTATTATCACTATCCGAATTTCTCTGTTACCATATGGTATAAATTCAGAGTCATTTTATTTTATATTAGTCTAAGAAATATTTTAAAAGTTATATATTTTATAGAAATTTCACATTCCGGCCAATTTTTTAAAGCTGTATTTCTTTCTCAAAATGACTGACAATGTTCTAAAAATTAAAAAGTCAAAGAAAGTCACTAAAAGTCACTAAAAATTAAAAAGACAAAGCATCCCAACTTATAAAGCACATTTACATCAAACGGAATATTATTAAAAAATTTTACAATTATTAAAAAATTAGCTTTGCTTCAATGGAAAATCACTTTGAGAAAATTCTCGTATTATTTCTTTTAAGGAAAAATAGCCGTAAACTATTATGATCTATTTGTATTTAATATGAGTCACATGTAAAAGAATTTAATACGATTAAAAAAATTATATCGCAGTTTGTCTTTCAATTTTTTTGTGAATTAAAAATTAAAAATTCAATTTTAAAAAAATGTCAATTAAACCGAAATTCCTATTTGCACTCTATAGAAATAAGAATCATTTAAAATGATTTTCATAAATGGAGGTGATATATATAATATTGATTTATGAATATAAAAAATTGAGTTAGCTGTTTTAACTGTTGATTTTCAAGCAAAACAACAACCTGTTGTATATTAGTGTTTTTTTCCCCTTTTTATATCGCGTTTTACTCGAAAAATGTAAATAATCTATTGGTGGTTACTCGGTTATAGAATATTTTTGTGTATATATTTTTCTTTTAAATTACAGTTTGTTCCCTAATATCAGTCTTTAAATTAAATTTTACTAGATCAAATGTTTACTTTATTTCAGATGCAATGGCCAATTTAAATTAGAAGAAATAGCCTATGAAATATCGGTATTGGTTTAAAAGGAACTTACTTCCATTTTAATATTTTTGAATTATCGAAACTAACATTGTAGCTGAACTTATATTTATCAATTCAATTTCAGTTCAACATACTTTAATTATATTTGTCAGATAAAAATATAAAAGATGCATTTATGTTAAAATACAAATTATAAATATACTTATTTAAACAAAATTAACCTAAATAGTCTTCAAAACTGAATTATAAAATCCAATATAAACCTAATAAAAATCCAGTAATTTTTAAAAATTGATAATTCTCCCATATCCTGTAGTTATATATTTATTATTTTCGAAAAACACTTTTAAACAAAAAAATCATTATTAAACAAAATTAACCTACATAGCCTTTAAAACTGAATTATAAAATCAAATATAAACTAATAAAAATTCTAAGTAATTCTAGTAATTTTTAAAAATTGAAAACCCTCACAAAAAAACTTGTAATTATATATTTATTACTTTCGAAAATCACTTTTAAACAAAAAAAAATTTTTAAACAAAATCAACCTACGTAGCCTTCAAAACTGAATTACAAAATTAAATGCAAACCTAATAAAAATCCACTAATTTTTTAAAACTGAAACCTTTCATATATCGTGTAGTTATATATATTTATTATTTTCGAAAATCACTTTTAAACAAAATTAACCTATATAGTCATCAAAACTAAACTATAATATCGTATGTAAACCTAATAAAAATTTAGTAATTTTTAAAAACTGAAAACCCTCACATATCTTGTAGTTACTTATTATTTTTGAAAATCACTTTTAAACAAAAACCTACATAATCTTCAAAACTGAATTATAAAATTCAGCATAAACCTAATTCAATAACCTAGATTTCAATTTTTTCCATTCATAAACCTATAGTTTTCAATTTTTAAAAATTGAAAACTTTCATATATATAGTGTAGCTATATATTTATTATTTTTGAAAATCCCTTTTCAAAAATGTCTGTTACAAATAGAAATGATTTGAATGCTTGCATAGTAATAATGCGGTGGACTTACCTCGTGGTGAATCCCGTGATGTGAGTTGGCGGTCGAAATAGGAGAGCGTCCGAGTGACCCCCAATCTTTTTATTGCCGTGAGATGCTGACGACAGCCTCGATGCTGATTGGTTGGGTAGGGAGTTGAAGAGGCGCAAGAGAGACGTTCGTGCACGTGAGTGGCATCCACACAATCTTGGATCATTGTCTAATTTGCAGGGCCTCCACTTTTGGCGATTTCATTCAGAATGGTAAAGGGCACAATCAATAGTGGTAACTATTCACAAACTGCTTGGGATAGGAAAAAGTCATATCAAAGGAGCATTCAATTTTGGAAGGTTTTTTTTTTAATTAACTTGCATCAAGTTTTATGGTTGTATTTGTAAAACTATAAACATTATTATTATTATTGGGTCAAAATTTATCATATAATAATCTTTCGATTGCTTCCTTTCTCAAATTTGAACTCGTATTTTTAACACTGTTCAAATGTTCAATATAGTGGACGATTTATGTTCAGCATTTTTATATGTATTCATATGATTCATACGTATTTATACATTCATTCAGACTTTCTTTAACTTATGAGCTTCCTTTGTACGACTATGTGTTTTACAAACACTTTTAACTTATCTTTAATATGTCTTTACTTTTTATCTTACTTTTTAAACTTAAATGTTTTATTTTTTTATGAAAAATGTAATTTTTGTCAGAATAGCAGTTTTTTTTTTTTTAAAGAAGTAGCAAGACTTTTTATATTTTAAGTAGTTTAAAGTTGTTATTACTATTATTATTGGAATCATTAGATAGAAGTAGTAGTATAGAAACTTTTCTGAAAGAGCTATATGGTAGTTTTTAGGTGCAATGATGATATCAAAAGTAATTGCTCCTAAAAAACTGATGTTGCTGAATTGTAACCCAATAAAAAAGTATTTATATTTTTACAAAATTAATCTAATTATGTTGCTTGTAATCAATATTCCATTCACGTATAATATGTTATTTAATATAAAACGTTATACATGTATTATTTTCACTGTAATATTAGAACTATATTTTCATGTAATTATGGAAGGATAAAATAACTGTACAATATTTTGGTAAGTTAAATATAATTGATGGAACGTTATTATTTAAAAAAAACAAGACGTTAAATTAAATATGAATGAAAATATAAATCTTTCAAATCACAATATCTTTATTAGATCTAATTTTAACTAAGGTCATAAAAAAAGTTTAAACAAGCAAAAAAAAAAAAAAAAAAAACTAGGAGTAGGTTTTGAATTAATGATTCAAATTATGGGCAAGAACACAAATTGAATTACTGATGCAACCTTTCCTTGTTTTTCTAAAATATTTAACAATTTTATTTAAATAATTACTCTATGTTTTATAGATACTAAACTGTCACGGAAATAAAGACAAAAATCAAAATATTATCATAAATTGAGCAATATTTTCTCTTTGGATTATAACCCCTAACTTTTGTAAACTTCAAGAAACTGAAACTATTTTTAAAAACCAGTGAAAATTCTACGAAAAATAATGGATTGCCTGCATAATTATCAACATACTTGTCTAAATTTCCTTTTGACTGAATTAATTTATTTTTAATAAAATAACTTAAGATAATTAAGCAAAATTTATTTTTAAGATAATTGTTAAATTGTTTTAATCTAATAGATATTTCCCAAAAATGACTTAAATAAGAATTTTATCACTCAGAATATAAATGATTATTGTTGATCAATTAATTCTATGTATTTTCTAAAGGTATAACAGAACACTCATTCTAAAAATTATACAATTCATTCATGAATTTCATCTAAAAGACATAAAAGTCGGGAGTCATGGGGAATCGAGTTGTGTGGGTTTGAAAAATCCATTAAAAAAGAAAGATGAAATGAAATCCTCAATGGTTTTTTTTTAATCTTATGAATTTCTTACACATTCATCTAATCAAGAAACAAAGAAATCAAAGAAATTATTTTATGATTTTTTTTTCAAAATTCTAATAAGACTAGTTAACTTTAGATTTCAAATTTTTATTTAAACAAGTTTTTATATTTTTGTAAACCATTCAAAACTGTTAGTGGAATAGGAGATAATTCATCGTTTCATTTTTTTAATTTGATCTAAGATCATTCGCCAAGATTCAGATAGCAAAAATAGTTGTGAAAAAGAAAAAAAGAATGAAGACAATCATGTTTGAAAAGATAAAAGCATTTTAAAAAAAAAATTTGCAAAATGTTATGACACTACGGAGAATTATAGTTATTAGTAACAATATTTCTCAGTCGGTTTAACTTTCTTCTTAAGATAACTTTTCGATGAAAAATCAATATATATATTTCTTTCGCATTTTATGACAGACAATTTGTTTATTGCTATGTTAAATAATTTATTTGAAATGGGAGGAATATTATACTTAAATCGTAGCTTTTGAATTTTTTAAGATCACATAAAAAAAATGTATTGCAATTGACATAAAATATAACAGTTCTCTGTCTTCTTGTCAAAAAAACTCCTAAGATCTTCTTTTCTTACAGTTACAGTTATATATTAATTTCTCTATATTTGAACCAACCTGGTAATTGGAAACTATTTATGTCACATAACGCAATACTGCATTCGAATTATAAATAAAATAGGCTATCATGTCATGCAATGTATAGTGCTTTTCAGTTATTTTATTAATTCTAATATATAAAAAAAAAAAAAAATTATGAAAGCCCATATTATTTTAATACCTTAATTGTCTTGTAGTGAAAATTTTATACGAAAATAACTATATTTATATGTTTAAGAATATAATGTTTCTCCATAAATAAAATATCTAATTTATATCTAATTTTTATATAATTAATAATAATTATATAATTTTTCAGCTGAATGAGCTTTCATATCATCCACTACAATGGTTTATTATATAAATCAAGCATTTGCCCATAATGAATTACAACAATTATATGAGCAAACCTTTATCTTAACTTTTGAGCCTCTTGTGTTAATGATTCTCACTTATGAGGCTCACAAAACATATTTCTTAATATTTAAAAATAAGAAATTTTAACTTTATTTATTTCAAATATCCATTTTTATTCTGGCTTTATTCAATGAATATCATCTATCTATTTTTTCTTTTTTTTTTTTTTTTTTTTTAACTTCATTAATGGATATATCTTTTCATTTTTCATAGTTAATTTTTCACTACATTTACATATAATTTATATGCTTTAAATAATTCCTTCACTTCTGCAATGCTTATAAAATTGAAAAAAATAAATTATAACTGTAATACATGAATTACAGTGCGCAATGTCAGTAGCTAAGTAAAGGTGAACATCGCAACGTTTTCATTTCTTATTTTATTAATTATAATTAATCCTATTCTTACATACTTGTTGATTTTTTTTATTTTTTTTTTTTTATATATTTTATATTTGACGCTCACTAACAGATTAATACTTTTCTTTCCCAACTACATTCTTAATAGAAAGGAAATTAATTCATTATTCCTCAAAGAATTCCTTACTACGTGAAGACCCTCATATGCAGAAGTCTGCATGCATAATTCTTCTTAAATTCAGGCAAGAATGAATTTCATTGAGAGCGGCTGCCAACGATGGTTCGCCGACCAATTATCTCCTATACAATTGAGAATCGTCTGGGGGACATAGTAGGGGCGTAGCGGGCCAGGCACCTAGAGTTTGTAGGAATAAGGAGAAAAGGGGCATAGTTTTCATAAGAGGGTATTGAGGTTAATCTGTACTAAATAACTGAAGGAGCTATATGTATAACGGAAGAATAAAAGTTTACAAAATGAAAATTTTAAAATATTCAAATTGCTATGAAGAGAAATTAATAATTTTTTGTAAAGAGGTATTTTATTATATAAATTTCAGAAAAAAAGTTTAGCTTTCGTTAAATGATACAAATTTCATGAAACAACTTATTATTATAATAATTATATTAATAGAAATTATTATATAATAGAAATAAATAATGGGGAAAATAATTAAAATAATGGGATTTTGTAGCTTCAAAAAAAAAATTGCTGCGGTTTTATGGGAAATTTGTGCTTCTAAAAATTAAAAGAACAATCATACTGATTGAACATTATCACAAGCTTTAAGGAACTGGAAAAAAAATATATATACTAAACTAATAATTATAATAATTATATTAATAAACTATCAATATAAAAGAAAGAAATTAATGGTGAATATTAATATAATATATATAATTATATTAATAGAAATTCCCTATTATAATCATTTAAAGTTTATATAAATTTATCATTCCGCTATTAACCGTAGCCATCTCGTAGTTAATCATATTGATAATACATAAAGGAAATCCTATATTGCTGCGATTTCTATAGAAGTGACGATTTGAGCTTCTTTAAAATTAAATAGCAGCCATCATACTGATTGAGCATTATCACAAGATTTAAGGAAATGGAAGAAGGTATATACTAAAATTATTAATTAAAAATAATTATATTAATAGAAATTATTAACATAAAAGAAATAAATTAATGGTGAATATTAATATATTATATATAGTTATATTAATAGAAATTCTTATTTTAAATCATTTAAATTTTATACAAAGTTATTAGTCCATTATTACCCGTAACCATTTCGTAGTTAATCACATTGATAATGCATAAAAGAAATCATCAATTGCTGCGATTTCAAAAGAAGTGAAGATTTATTTTATGTTTCTAAAAATTAAAAAGCAGCAATCATACTGATTGAATATTATCACAATATTTTTAAAGAACTGAAAAAGGTATATACTAAAATTATTAATTATAATAATTGTATTAATAGAAATTACTAGTATAAAAGAAATAAATTAATGATAAATATTAATATAATAGATATAATTATATTAATAGAAATTCCTATTTTAAATCATTTAAGTTTTATACGAAGATATTAGTCCATTATTAGCCGTAGCCATTTCGTAGTTTATCGCATTGATAATGCGTCAAAGAAATCCAAAATTGCTGCGGTTTCTATAGAAGTGAAGATTTATGTTTATAAAAAATTAAATAGCAGCAATCATACTGATTGAACATTATCACAAGATTTAATTAACTGAAAATGGTATATACTAAAGAATGCTTGTACTAATAAGACTAAAATATTTGTGTAATTGACAAAATGAAAATAATTTATAATATTTAGGTCGTATAAAATCGAAGTAATTGTAAAGCTGGGAATTGGCTATTTCATTAAAAAAAATCCTTGTTTCAAAAAATATAGTTTATTAATAAATAAATAAGGAATATAAGACTAAAATATTTGCCTAAGACTCTGAAATAAAAATTTTCAAATATCGAGAAAATGAAAAAAATGCAATTTAATTTCATATGGTAATTTTTTGTTTTAGTATATAGGACAGAAATGCGTTACTATAAAAGATCTGAGTTTGAAGAATTTGATTAAAGATATTTTTGTACTATGATATTAGGAAACAATTTACATGGATAAAAAAAATAACAGAAACAACATCTTGCATCATTAGAATTATTTGTGATTTATAAGTGATTTTACTTGGAAAGAAAAGTACAGTAACCTCTTTTAATCTGGTATTTGATAATTCGGCACGTTTTTTTTTTATCCGACACGATCGAGCCTACATTTTCTTAATTTTTTTTTCCTATGGATTTTTAAATTAATTTACGAATGATTCACTATATATTAATTTTATTATTTTAATAATGAATCATTATTTTTTTTAATGTTTTTTCATAAAAATTCCTACAAATATTTTATTACAATATTTAAAAGGCTTTTCTTTTCGTAATAACGATGTAGTTAGTAATTATATTTTTTTAATCTTTTAAATATTCTTACTAATGCTTAGTTTGGTCTTATGATGTCTGTAGTTTTCATTTAATATTTTAATAAATTCACTTGCGTTTTATCATTTATTTTTTATACTTTATTTTTTGTTTTTGTTTTTTATACCTTTATACCTACCAAAACCTACTATAGTTATACTTTAGTTTCAACCTACATAATTTTACTTATTTTGTATGATGTAACATTTTAAATTGGAAAATAAATGCGTTTTTAATTATTATTTATTTTATTTATTTGGTTTAAAAAACATATATATATATATATATATATATATATAAAGAATGTTTATATAATTTAAAAGTAATTGAATTATACAAGAATAAAGACAGATTTATTGTTAGTTAGACAAATATGGTTATAGACAAGTATTAACAGATTCATAAAAAGTTTAAAAAATTGAATTTTAAAATTTTGAAAACATTAATTAATATTTCATTTAGAACTTCTGGAGATATAATATACATTATTTAATAAAAATACTTTTTATTTTTAAATACAAACCATTACGTTTCATAATTTATAAATGTATCTTATTATTTTACGTTGATTTATTTTAATTTTAATATTTTAATATTTTATTAAAAAAATTATTAAACTGGATTGAGTTATATAATTTTCTAAATGAAAGCAAATTGTTAGTCAAAAAAAGATAATTTAGGTATTAACGTATTTGAAACATTAAATTTTAGAACTGATTTCTTTCAAATTTTTTCGAAATTCTCATTCGAATTCGTATTACATTAAAAAAAATATTCATTAATTAAAAAATATTTCAAATTGATTGAAATCAAATATAATAAGTATGTATTACTTATCTGTTATAAAATTTTGTTTAATCAAGCCGACAAGAAAAATTCTAAAAATGATTCTTTTTTGATTAATTTATCTCAGTATTAGATTCTTATGGCGACAATTGAATATTAAGGTGAGACGCTTTGTTAGTTAAGTTTTTTACCCCTGAAATCTATTATTGCATCGCAAGCCCCAAGTAGATCCTATGCTAATATTCCTCCTATGTACTAGCTGAGATTCTATCATAGTCAGACAGAAAAGGTTATAACTTGTCTGACGTTAAGTGAAACACAGCAATGTGTAGCGGTGTGCTTCGTTCATTATTTAATTTTCATCTTACTGTTAAT
>BPLR01002321.1:0-33824 GCA_021605095.1 Caerostris extrusa
ATAATGTAATTCATTAATTTGATTTGATGTTTAATGGTTAATTTTTTGATATTTTACATATGCGCGCCGTGGTGTGCACCACTTACAGTTCGTCTGTGGGTTAGAATTTTTATGGTAGACTACAAAACAAATTTAAAATATATTAGTTACAAGTGATAAAGTTACAACTTCCCCAGTTTATATTGTAACTAATTAGTAACTAGTTCTATACTGTTTGGAAAAGTTATTTATTTTTTTACAACTCTGAAATGCCCTTTTATTTACAAAATAACAACTTCATTTTTATTAGTTTTATCAATTTTACGTATCTTTATTTTGTGCTCCTTCAGACAGACTCATGAGAAAAGTATATATAGAAATCAATCATACATATATATATATATATGTATGTATGTATCTATCTATCTATCTATCTATATATATATATATATATATATATACTGTGTGTGTTTTTATATTTATAACTGCAGATTAGTTTTCTCATATACATATTAACAAATCCTTGTTATATTTAATAATTGGTAAATGGCTGTTTAAAAAATGGTATGGTAGAATCACGATTTAATTTTGGTTAATATTGACAGAAACTAATGATAATATCTTTTCTTCCAATTATATTTGAATATGACTTTTAGCTCTATTTATTCTTCTAAACCACATATAATGAAAATTCAATTATGTAATCATTATTTATAATTATTATTATATTGCTTATTTTTAGTAAATTTGGATTGCTTGGTTTGGTTTGCCGCTCTACAGTCATTTTGTGGACAATTTTGACTGATTAAACCAGGACCTACAATTTTACTGGCAACTGGCAATATTGTAACTAATTATTACCTCGTCTATACTATTTGGAAAATTTAAATATTTTTGCAACTCTGAAAAGAACTTTTATTTTACAAAATAACAATTATTCTGTAATAATTTTTAGTTTTTTGTTTTGTTATATAGATACATAAGAAATTTCTTTAATTGTTTCTGGGGATACTGAACTGGATTGGACGGTATTTAGTGTTTGAGGTGTCGTAGAATGTTTGGTGTCTACTGAAGCAACTTCGGAGCTATTTTCCTCAAGTCGGGAATTTTACTTTTGAATGTTTAAAGCACCATCGCTTCTAAATGATATTTTATGTTTAGCATATGTTATGTTATAACGATATTCTTAACGAATCACATCCAACAAAATTGTTCTTGGCAAGACCAACTGCAGCTCATGAGCTTTTTCGATACAGTATGACATTCATCCCATTACCACACTTTAATTAAGAAAAACAAAACTTGTTGTTTAAAGAAAAGAGAATTATTTTTATTTTTTAGTCATTATTATATATAACACAGTTTATATTTAATTACTTGTCCTTGATTTATATATTTAGTTACTTAATTATTAAATCAATAAATGATGTCACACTTCCTCTCGGCAATTATTACTTCTTAATCTCTGCAATTATTATTGTCCCACTACATCTTAGCAATTATCATTACCTCATCGCTGCAACTATTGAGAAATTGTCTAGATTGAAAATGGAATTCTATAAATTCCTGTAAGTAGACAGACAAAAGATCCATAACATAAAAAATTACGTGTAAATGGGTTAATTAATCTTGTGAATTTAACACCTAGATGCATTGGCATTAGAGTATCCCATATTTCTTAGCTTTAAGATAGATTATTCACTTAATCTACTTTTGTAGCAACCGTTTTGGTACAAAATTTCTTGCAAAACGTGCAAATTATAAAAGTGGTATTAAAAATCATCCTACATTAAAAGCAAAGCAAAATCAACTGACAATTACTGATGAATAAATGCTTTGACTGGAATAGAATCTTTAAAAATCAGTAAAAAAAGTGACTCATTTTCTCTCTCTTTTCCCAGATGAAGTTCCATTCTGTGTGGCGCTGTGCGTTCTCCAGGAGGAGGCAGCACCTCAACCCTCTCTGCCGCCAGATTCGACCACCGAGAAACTTGGAAACTTTTTGGTCCTAAATTTGGAAACCCCTTTTAGATCTTCTGGCCCGTATACTGACGCTGGAAGAACAATTACTGTCGGATAGTATGGCTATATGGCACTGAGCAGCTTCTGCAATTATTATTACTTCATTTTAAATCATTTTATTTTCAGTTATATTCGTTATTAATATGAACATTGAGGAGTTCAATTGTCATATATTTGTTGGACAAAAGCCTACATATTTTGTTAATAAATGGGGAGCAGTTTTAGTTATAAATCAGCGAGAATGATACAACTGCCTTTCAAAAGAGAAAGTCATATTGTGCAATTCTTCAAATAGTCATGCACTCCTCAACTAGAAAAATTTTTAAATGAAATGCAGATTCAAATTTTATATTCTTTTCAGAAAATACTGGAGGAATTGGAATTTGTATTGAATCCTGATATATGTTATTGTATTACTTACATTCTTACATTAATCTATATTGAATACTGATATGTTGGTGTATTATTACAACATTAATCTATATTGAATACTTGTTAGTATAAACTTATAAATTATAATGTATAAAGAATCACAAAAGTAAAGGAACATCTTATTTATTTAAATCACAAAAAAGTGTCAATATCACTATTCAGTCTGTGGTACTATTACAAATTTTGAAATGTGATCTTAAAAAACATAATGCATCAATTGTACTATCATTAAGCCTGGAAAATGACTAGCTGTCGAAAACGCCCTTTCAGCATCTACGCTAGTGGGTGGAAATGTTAGCAATGCGCCATAAACTTTTTCAAGTGTTTTCCTCTAAATCCCTCATCTTCAAATAAATCTATTTCTCGTCGGATTGTTTTGGATATAGCTGATTTCTGCATTATATTTTGGTTTGTTGAAAATTTTTAGTTATCGCCAATTCTAATTTATTTATGAGTATATATATAATAAATCTGAAAAATATTTTTAACTCTAAAGTATGATATGCAAATACAATGTGAATAACAAACTCACCAATTTGAAAAATATCGAAATATTACACACTTTCTTTACAACTACAACCTTGTTTTCACAGATAAGAATTTCTAGTTTTCAGATAAGAATTCTGTATAAGAATTCATAGATAAAATTCTTTCACAGTTAAGAATTCTGAATAAGAATTCCCAGATAAGAATTCTTTCACAGTTAAAATTCTAAATTCTTAGTAAATACAGAAAAAACGGTATTTAAACTTGTGAATACCGGTATTACAAAATTGTACAAATGGCTCATTCGGTATCCCGCTATACGGTATCCGGCTATCAAAAAACCGCTATTCGGTATCACGGTATACCGGTATTGCAATCCATAAATACATATATAAAAAGGTTTGCAGCATGCAATATATGAAAGCACCTATTCCATTCAACAAAAAAAGGTATATCTATCAATGTAATTAGTAAACACACAATAATACCAGACAACAACCGCAGATGGCGCGGATAGTACGTCACAATGACGAGAGTGTAAAGAGGGTATATAAGGAATGGTGGCAAAAAGTAAAATTGTTCACAAGCGCTTTAAAAGCCTTTCAGTGCAATAACCGCATAGTTATGGCACAAAGGAAGCATTTGGATGATTTTTTACGTGGTAGAATTATCGGACGACTGGAATGTGGACGTACCCAGCTGGAAGTATCCGAGGAACTTGGAATCGCCCAGAGTGTCATCTCCAGGCTTTGGCAACGATTCCAAGATGATGGTAATGTGAGTAGATGTTACAGCACAGGTCGAGAGTTACAACGCCGAATGAGGACCGGTATTTAGCAGTTACTGCCAAAAGAAACAGACGGAGCACAGCATCAGACCTGTCTCGTCAGCTCTCTTCAGCTACCGGTACGACAGTTTCAAGGCAGACCGTGTACAGACGCTTAGGGCACATTGGTCTATATGCTCGTAGGCCTGTCATATGTGTTCCACTTTACCGCAACTCACTGTCGCCTGCGATTAACCTGAAGTAGAGAGCATGCATTGTGGACACCGCAACAGTGGTCTTGTGTGATGTTTTCCGACGAGTCAGATTTAGTTTGCAGTCTGATTCTCGCCGGACTTTCATATGGAGAGCGCCAGGTACCCGTTACCACCAAAGAGAACACCATTGAAAGACACCGTTACGGTGGTGCAGGATGGCTCGTTTGGGGAGGGTATTCTTGGTTCCAGAACTGACCTGCATGTTCAGAGTGTAACGATGACAGGCCACATCTTTCAGGATGCCATTCTGGAACAACATGTACGTTTGTTTCGGGGCACCATGGGTGCTGAATTTCTGTTTATGGATGACAACGCCCGTCCTCACCGTGCAAACATTGTAGGCGAATGCCTTCAATTGGAGGATATCGCCCGTATGGATTGGCCAGCATACTCACCGGACTTGAATCAATAGAGCATGTGTGGGATATGCTTGGCCGACGAATTTGCAGCCCGTCAACCCCCTCCTACCTGTCAACCGGAACTTCGGAGGGCATTGCTTGATGAGTGGTGTAATATTCCCTTAGATCAGATTGATAATTTGATACTCACCATGCCTAGGCGTTGTCAAAAGGCCTGTATTGCATCGTCGGGGGAGACATACTCATATTAACCATCATACTAACCATATTTATACTGCGTTTTTTGTAAATAGGTTCTTTTTAAATTTGCTCCAGGGAGTAAAAATCGCAATTTTATTAATTATGTCAAACATATAGCATCTTTTTTGCTCTTTACCTTTTGTTTAATAAATAGACTTTACAAATAAGTCAAATTTGTTTTGCTTCTGTCTCTTTCTTTACCTGAACTTCATTTATCCTTAAGTTTAGACATGAGTGTATATGAACTATAGGTGGTATACACAACACACATAAGTAAAACATCAACAATTAGTCAATAAATAACCAATAAACTTAATAAATTATTTTTCTGCATACGCGGCAATGATAAAAGATACACAGCATGACACTCAGAAGTATTAAGAAAATTGAAGTTAATCAAGCAAAGTGAGAACTATGAGGAAAAGCAAGAATATACAACAAGAATAACTTACATCTATGATTGAGATTTTCAGCAAATGCAATGATATAAGGCTTCTCGTCTGCTTTTATACGATGCAAATAATATATTTTATGCTTTCACATCTTTCAAAATGATACCTAAATGGAGGTTTTTCTTAAAAAAAACTTAAATTTCTTCAAATGATTTACATGTAAAAGAATATGAGTGCGTAAAATGTGCATATTATGGAGAAATATATGACTAGCCCGCTAAAAAAAGAGATTTTTGAGACACAGACATTTCTGTTTTAAATTAAATGAATTGCAATATTTAAAAATAGTAGAAGAAACAAAGTTACACAAGTAAAATGATTTGGAAACTATATTCTGAAAAAAAAATTTAAACAAATATCTTGATGTAATTTATTTCCTTTTTTACGCATTTACCTTCAATTGCATTCTTTACTTTAAGTGCTAGACTAAATTTTAATCAACTTTTTAATGAATTAGGTTTTTAAAAAAGAATTTAGTCCAAAATTAATTAAAATATCTCTTGTATGATAAATTAAATTTAAATAATATTGTATATCAATAATAGACAGCTGTTTTCGAAAGCACTATGTTTTAGACAGTGATAGGTTTTACCGCAACCTAATATTTCATTTTCCAATTGGAATGCTTTCTTATGCAATCATCTCGTATGCATCAAAAACAATATTATTATAAACCTGATTGTAAATAATTAAATCTGAAGTGTTTCTAAATAATTAAATTTGAGTTGATTTTAAAAACTAAATTTGATTCTAAATTATTGAATTTGAGTTGATTTTTAAATAACTAAATTTGATTCTAAATTTTAATTTGAGGAATATTAATAATTTAATTATTTATAATCAAATTTAATTATTTATAATCAAATTTAAATTTTATAATCAAATTTAATTATTTATAATCAAATTTAATTTTTTATAATCAAATTTAATTATTTATAATCAAATTTAACTAGTTATAATCATTTCAAATTCAATTATTTAAATCACCAAATTTAATTTGATTTTAAATCATTAAATTTACAGTGATTCTAAATAATTGAATTTGAGGTGATTATAAATTTGATCCTAAATAATTGAATTTGAGTTGATTTTAAATAACTAAATTTGATTCTAAATTATTGAATTTGAGTTGATTTTAAATAACTAAATTTGATTCTAAATTATTGAATTTGAGTTGATTTTAAATAACTAAATTTGATTCTAAATTATTGAATTTGAGGGGAATATATTTATAATAATTTAATTATTCATTATTTAAAAATCAAATTTAATTATTTATAATCATGAAATAATTATTTGGTTGAATCTAAATAATTAAATTTATGAAAAATCATTTATAATCAAATTTAACTAGTTATCATTTCAAATTCAATTATTTAAATCAAAATTTAATTTGATTTTAAATCATTAAATTTAAAGTGATTCTAAATAATTGAATTTGAGTGATTCTAAATAATTAAATTTGTTATGATTCTAAATATTTGTATTTTGAGTTGATTCTAAATAATTAAATTTCTGAAGTGATTCTAAATAATTAAATTTGAAGTGATTTAAAAATTTTTGAAGTGTAATTATAAATGATTTAAATTTGAAGTGATTATAAATAAATTTGATTTTAAATAATTAAAAATGATTTAAATTTGAGCAGATTCTAAATAATTAAATTTGATTCTAAATTATTAAATTTGAGGTGAAAATATTAATAAATAATTTAATTTATATTCAAATTTAATTATTTATAATCAAATTTAACTAATTATAAATCATTTCAAATTCAATTATTTATATAATTCAAATTTAATTATTTAAATCACCAAATTTATTTTGATTTTAAATAATTAACGTAAAAGTAATTCTAAATAATTATTTAGATTCTAAATAATTAAATTTGTAATTCTAAATAATTAAATTTTAAGTGATTCTAAATAACTTAGTGGATTATAAAAGTTAATATTGAAGTGATTGCAAGTAATTAAATTTGAAATGATAATACACTAGTGAAAAAAAATTATTATAAATTGTCATTCTATATTAATGTTTCAATTTATTCATAATTAATAAGGGTTCGGGCAGTATTAAAATAATTTAACTTAAATTCTAAAGCAGCTAAATAGTGAGGAAATCAGTTTAGAGTTGGTTACCAATCGTACTGAGTACTAAAAAGTATAAATTCTTTTTAGAAAAATAAATTAATTTTCTTCATTCTTAGAATGCTATTTTAATTAAAATTTGATAAATTAGAAATATATTAATTATTTTATTGTTTTAAGATAACACATAAAGTGATTTATCTTTTCATTCATTCTTTTTTAAATTCTCTTCCAATTCTGATTATGATAGCAGAGCTTTTTTCAATTTGCTGAAAGTGCAGCCACCCTCTGGATAATAGCAATCAATATAAATAAAACCAAATTAATTCTATTTCGAAGCCGACGGTCGACCATCAACCTCAACCAACAAAGCTCATGTCCAAAAAATTAAAGATTTGGTGCTTGCAAACCGTCGATTTGAAATTAGAGAATAAAAAGTAAAATAAAGAGTAAATAAAGAGTTTAATAAGAATAAATAAAATTTCAGTTTTTGAAAAAAAAATTAATTCTTTCGAGATTTGACGCGTTTATTTTTTCAAAAACTCTTTATTTATTCTACCTTTTATTTCATCGCCTTTAAAGTAATCCCCTCCGGACACAATTATGATGCAGACTTTTTTCCTCAATGCATGCTGAAAAGGCATTGGCCGGGATGGGCCTTCAAAGCGAGCGCCATTCACTTTAAAATCTCCAAACTCAAACTCAAACAGTTCACGGTGTGGTCTTTTGAGTTTAGAAAATAGTCAGAAATCGCACGGTGTGAATACGGGGTTGTGGAACGATATGGGTTTCATTTTTGGTGAAAAACGTTTGAAGAATCAATGTAGTGTGAGCTGGAGCATTCAGTGTTTTCGGTACCAATCCAGATTTGACGCGTTTGGAGCCCAAAATGGAATTGACCGATCTTTTTGAAATTCCAACATCATCAGCAAGGCCTCTAATTGTAAATCGGCACCACATCTTTAACGTTTTGGACGTGAGAATGTTCGTCGAGTTGAGGTGGATGGTCGACCAGAGGGCTCTTCGTCTTCAATGCGTTCTCTGCCTTCTTTGAACTTTTTATACCACTTGTAAACATTTCTTTCCGATATAGAAATGCTCACCTAATGCCTTTTGCAACATTCTATACGTTTCCGCAAACAAAATGTAATGCAAGTTCTTTGCTCAATTAATTGAGACATTTCAAAAATCGCCGGAATCAGTTTCAGCGTCTCACAAAACCAAGCGTAACTCAAACACTAATGAATATTTTGATGTCAAATTTCACACGGATGTCAAGAACAGTGCCAGGAACCCAAAAAAGTTAAAAATTGAAATACCATATGTCCAGGAAATGTAAATTGAAAATTGGTTTTACTTTTTGGGCACAGTAGTATTATTTCATTGCAACGTCGATTCCCATAATGACAAATAATCTTAGAATTGTTTGTGAAAAAGTATTGCTATAGATTTATTTGAATTGACTGTCTTTTTTAGAGGTTTTCCACTGGTTTAAAAAATTTGTCCGCAAGCATTCTTGAAAAGAGTCTTATTGTGATTAAAAATAAATAAAATGATAAATGTTGGTATCAACTTAATACAATAAAATAGCTAATCTCTTTCTCATTAAAATATTTTTAATTAAAATATAATCCTATTGGAATGATAAACTTATTCCTTTTTTAAATACTCGGAAGCGATCGAATGTCATTTGCTAAGTTTCTCTCCTCACCATTTAGCAGTTTAGAACTTCAATTAAAAAAATTCTAATTATTGCCCAACAAGTATTAATTATGAATAAATTGTAATATTAATATAGACATTTAATAGAAATGAATAATTTAAATGAAATTGTAGCTTCATTTGGTGATAACACTTGTTTAATTTCTATTTAACTATAACAGTGTGTCTTCAAATTATTTCTTCTTCATTGGCGCAACAGCCTCATGGTGAGACAAAGACGTCTTCCTACTGTCACATTTCGATAGAGGAGATACTCTCTGTTTGGGGGTATCATCCCTATGGCCAGTACTCTACTGTCATATTTGTCCGAAACCCATGGTTTAAAGTGTATTACGAACCCCTTAAAACATCCGTGGCACAGCCGGGACTCATTCGAATTCTCAATAGCGCTGTTGCACCAAGTGCCAGAATGTTAGAAACTCGGACATCAAGCACCGTGTTGTCAAATAGGGATACAAATTATTATCTGCTGCTAAAATCTGTTAGTAACTTGGACGTCTTTTTACAAAATATATTTTTATTAGAATTACAATAGTACTTGACTAGTGTAAAAGAATAATTTTGATCAGATTCGGAATAAAGTTGAAAAAAAATGCTAGCAAAACAATCTAAAAAAATGCTAAACCAAAACAATCAACATTCAGCAGTTTAGATCTTCAGTTAGAATATTTTAATTACTGACCAACAAATATTAATTTTGAATAAATTGCAACATTTATAGAGACACGTTCGTTTTTGAATAAAATGTCTTCATTTGATAATAACACATGTTTAATTTGCCTTTAACTACAACAATGTCTTCAAATAGAAATACAAATTATTATGTCCTGCTAAAATCTGTTAGTAACTTGGACCCAGGTCTTTTTTACAATATATTTTTATTGGAAATACAATAGTACTTGACTAATGTAGAAGAGTTATTTCGATTAGATTTGAAATAAAGTTGCAAAAAATATTTACGATGTTATGAAATAAATTCTTCTAGAAAGAACCGAATGTATTGCAAAAGATACATTAATCTAGCACTTTAGGTAAAAAGAATGTAAAAGAAGGCAACATTGTAAACAAAGGGAATTAATCATCAAGACGTTTGAGTCTTTTTTTTTATTAATATATAGTATGCAAATCATTTTTTGTACCTTCATCTCTTCTAATATGCTTAAATATTGCAATTCATTTGATTTAAGCAGGTTTTTAAATATCAGCAATAATGCATACTTAGGAAATTTGACCAAATTTAAATTTTTAGATAAAATCTATTTCCTGTATCATTTTGGAAGACCAGTAAGCACAAAATTGATACGATTTGCATTGTATAAAAGGAGACGAAAACCCTTATCTCATCACTTTAGTTGAAAATCTCAACCATAAATGTAAGTTCTTCTTCCTGTATTTTCTTTATATTTTCTCACTTCTTGTTTAAATCATTTTTTGAATACTTCTGATTCTCATGCTGTGCATCTTTTATCACTATCGAATATTTATAATGTAATTCCTTAATTTGATTTGTTGTTTATTGACTAATTTTTTGATGTTTTATATATGCGTGTGGTGTGCACCACTTATAGTTCATATCATTTATGAATTTATTTATGCCTATGGGTTAAATTTTTAAGATAGACTATAAAACAAATTTAAAATATATTATTTACAAATGATAAAGTTACAGCTGGATATATTGTAACTAATTAATAACTAGTTCTATACTGTTTGGAAAAGTTATTTATTTTTGCAACTCGGAAATGCCCTTTTATTAACAACATAACAATTTTGCTTTAATAGTTTTATTAATTTAATGTATCTTTATTTATGTACTCCTTCAGACAGACTCGTGAGAAAAGCATATATAGAAATCAATCATATATATATATATGTAT
Organism: Caerostris extrusa; assembly: GCA_021605095.1. NCBI lineage: Eukaryota > Metazoa > Arthropoda > Arachnida > Araneae > Araneidae > Caerostris > Caerostris extrusa. Next base: position 10,701 of record BPLR01002321.1, read on the forward strand.
ATATATATGTATCTATATATATATATATATTTATATATACACTATATACATACATATATATATATATATATATGTATATATATATATATATATATTCAGTTAATCTTGTCGATTGCATTAGTGTATCCATATTTCTTAGGTTTGGAATAGATTTTATTCACTTAATCTACTTTTGCAGCAGCCGTTTGTGATAAAATTCCTTGCACCAAAACTTGCAAATTTATGACAATTGGTATTACAAATCCTCCTACATTAAAAGCAAAGCAAAAACAACTGACAATTACTGATGAATAAATGCATTGAATGGAATACAATAAAAAATATATATTATACAAGTGATAAGCAAATAACGACATTCTTATGACTATTTGCTAACTAGTTCTAATTTGAAAAGAAAGCGTAAATGCATTGTTAATCTTGTGACTTACACCCCTAGGCGCATTGGCATTATTGTATCCATATTTCTTAGCTTTGGGATAGATTATTCACTTAATCTACTTTTGTAGCAACCGTTTTTATGAAAAATCAACTTGTACTGCACCAAAACGTGCAAATTTATGAAAATTGGTATTAAAAATCATCCTACATTAAAAGCAAAGCACAAACAACTGACAATTACTAATGAATAAATGCATTGAATGGAATAGAATCTTTCAAAATCAATGCAAAAAGTGACAAAATTTTCTCTTTGTTTTCCCAGATGAAGTTCCATCTCTTCGTTGCTCTGGCATTCTGTGTGGCGCTGTGCGTTCTCCAGGCAGAGGCAGCACCTGGACCCATCCCTGCTGCCAGATTCGCACGACAAGCGACCACCGAGAAACCTGGAAACATTTTGGTCATAAATTTGAAACCCGTTTTAGATCTTGTGACCCGCATACTGACGCTATTGCTGGGAAGACAAATTACTGTCGGATAGTATGGCTATATGGCACTGAGCAACTTCTGAACACCTCTGTTCAGCTACGAGATATTTAATGAAATAAAAGAATATTTAATGAAATAATAATTTACATGTATTCTTGGATGATTTTATGCATTCATTTATTTGTCTCAATATTAGAATTAACAAAATATTATATAGATATTATTACTAGTATTTTTTTAACTTATCCAAAATAATAATTATTATAATAATATTTAATAGTGCTAATAACTGCAATTTTTTGAAAGTGTTATCAAAATCATGGCCTTCCTATGCCGGTTTCATTTATTTATGGATGATTTCTTTAAAAATAATCTTGCACAAATAATAAACTCATTTTCCAATAACTATTTAAGTCATCATACATAGAATATCGATCTTTGTTTACTACTGATTTCTTCTTCTATACATTTATAATAAGTTTTTATACGATTTGACTTCGTAAATAGGCTGTTTTTAAGCATTTTTAATACGAACAGTTTGTGTAAAACACTTGAAATTGTAAGTAATATAAACGAGTTTATTGCCATTTTTTGAAGGTAGCAGATATTGTGTGACTTTTATGCAGAAAATGTCTTATGGAAGTTATTTAATGCGAAAATTTTAGAAATTTACTAATACATCAGGATTCATTGTCCAATTTTTTGAAATGAATATAAACTTTGAATCATTTCCGTTTAAAATTATTCGAATTTAAATATGAGACTGCATGATTATTTGAATAATTTCACAACCTCTCTTTCCATAAACCGTTGTATAATTCTTGCTGCTTAACTAAAACTTATAACTAAAATCACATTTATTAAAAATGCGAGCATTTTTGTCAAGCAAATATATGATAATTAAACTGACTATATTAAAAAAAGATAATGGATAGAACTGAAAATAATATCATTAAAACATCAAAGAAACTAATTTTGAATGCTATTTTCCCCTTTCAAGAAACGACTAGAAGAGGAACATGAAATTATTATAGAAAGTGGTATATTTACATTTATTTATGAGGTAACTCAAAGAAAGGAAATTCACAGTTCATTTTATTCAATTAAAGGCCATGTTTCATTACTGACTGTTTTGTACTTTGGTTATGATTGACAAAGGCCAAAAAAAAGCCTTAAAAATTATGATTTACAATGACATGTAGCAGATGGACTGACATGTTCGTAGGCTGACATATAGATGGCGCTACTAGTATTAAATCCATATGATTTTTAGTTAGCCCTAACCTTCAAAAGACACGTGTATAAATTTGACAGCTGTTGCACTATTAGTATGTGAGTTATAGCATTTTTAGTGGTTATAGCATTTTTAGTGTTCATCACGTGCAGTCCACTCGGCTGACTGTCGATTGGACTCCGGTGCAAAGTCCGAATAATGTTTATCATGCCAAGACTTGGCTTTAATAGTATTTTTTTTTTCGCCAAAAAAAGCAATGCTTTATTAACACACGAAATTCCTTTTTATCCATTTTTTCAAACTAACAAAAGTGGCTTCACTAAAAATGCTATAACTCACATACTAATAGTGCAACAGTTGTCAAATTTATACGCGTGTCTTTTAAAGGTTGGACTAACTAATAATCATATGGATTTAATACTAGTAGAGCCATCTATGTGTCACCCTACGAAGATGTCAGCCCAACTGTTATATAAATAGAAAAAAACACTATTTTCTCTCTCAACACTGCTGATTAATATCTGGATCATCATACAATATGAGTCGACATATATATACAGAACTCTTATATACACACAAGAGCCAAAACATTATGGCCACCTGCCAATAACGAGTTGGCCCACCTATGGAGCGCAACACAGCTTCAACCCGCCTTGGCAGGGATGCCACAAGTCCTTGGTAGATGGCCAGAGACAGATTGAATCAGATGTTTAAGCAACGGTCACGCAAATCCGAGATATTGCGAATTGGAGGTCTTTGAACTCTGAGCTGCCGTCCCAGGATATCCCAAATGTGTTCTATCGGATTGCGATCCGGTGAGTTAGGCGGCCAGGACATTAATTGGAATTCAGCATCATGTTCCTGGAACCACTCCAACACAATTTTAGCCTTGTGACAAGGGGTGTTGTCCTGTTGGAACATTCCATTTCCAGCTGGAAAAACAGAGGCCATGTAAGGGTGCAACTGGTCCCAATGATGTTCAGATACCCTGTAGCATTCATGGTCTGCTCTACCACAACCACGGTCACAGAGACACCCAAGAGAACGTCCCCCAAAGCATAATACCGCCACCACCGGCCTGTGTATGACCTACTGTACATTGAGGGAGCAACTGTTCGCCTGGAAGACGGCGTATCCTGACACGGCCATCGGCATGATGAATGACAAACCGTGATTCATCTGACCAGGCAACTCTCTCCCACTGATCCATGGACCAGTCACGATGTTCCCGGGCCCAGCGCAGGCGCAGTTGGTGATGACGCTTGGTCAGCAAAGGCACACGAGTGGGACGTTTGCTGCGTAGCCCTATATCCAACAGTGTCTGCTGAACAGTGTGCTCCGATACTATTCTACTTGGCCCTGCATTGTATTGGGCTGTCAGCTGAGCCACTGTCTGGCTCCGGTTTTGCTTCACCATGTGAAACAGTCTCCGACGACCTTTTCTTTGATAGCGTGTGTCCAACACCATGTCGTCTACTGCTTGTTTCACCGTCATTTATCCACTTTGCATAAGTACTAACAACTGTAGATCGCGAACAACCCACGAGTCGTGCAGTTTTGGAAATATTTGTTCCGAGACTTCGTGCCATTACAATCTGCCCTCTATCAAAGTCGCTTAGATCCGCAATTTTTCCCATCACACACAGAAGTAAGTGAAAGAATGATTCTTCAGACTCTCCAGCAGCAGTTAAATACCACTTCCACCTGATCACGTACCTTACACGTCATCCAGGCGAGTTCATTGCAAAATGTAGGGGTGGTCATACTGTTTTGGCTCTTGAGTCTATATAACGATATATTATATATATATCTATCAAGATATATATATATATGTATATATATAACGTCTCTTATATATATATCTTGTAACGATGGATTAAATTAAATTGAACTAATGTTATGATTTGTTACAAGTCTTTTACAAAAACCTTTTTTAAAGATGATAAACACGTATTCTTGGTAATTTTACATTCTTCATTTTTCGTACATTTCAATTCATATCCAAATTAAATTTCCCCGTTTTGCATAAAGACACGCCTACAAAATAATAGTTTCTAAGAAATAATAACAAAGTTTCGTTAAGAAACGAACACATCCGTTGATCTCTCTGTGAAAAGACTTTCGAAGAACGATTCAAGATTAGTCAGTAATCACTGCCAGGTGCATATTTTAAAATATCTATAGCTTTTTTAAGAATGCTAAGGCCTGTTAAGGCTCACCCATAAAGAAGAATTGGTCTTATAAATTTATAAAGCAGAACTTCGTATTTCATCGCTAGCCTATTATAACGTCTCGACCTATACTAGATCTAGTAACTCTATTTACGATGAAATAAAAATTAAAGATTCAAATTAGATACACAAAGGCAGTTCTGTCCAAGGACAGAGATTTTCAGAGTTTCTAAAACACGTGGTATGAGGCAGGCCTTCATTTTCATACGGCGAGATACAGAAATCACAAGGGACAATATTTGAAAATTGGCGGAAACTCCAGCCTGATCTGTCACTTCAAAAAAAGACAACACTTCTTGTCAACTCGTCGCAGAACTTTCTCCCTCTCCTTCTCCAAAAATCTCGCTTTTTAAAAATAAGTCAAGAAGGAAAGGGGGGGGGGGGGGTCAGATTCCCTCACACCTCATTGTAATCTTAACTTCTTCTGACCATGGTCTGTCACCCATCACGATGCAGCAACTCATGGTGTAGTCCATATCCCATTAATCAGCAATTCTGGTCGCACAGACAATTGCTAACTTCATGAGGTCTCATTATCCATGACCCTGATTATCTACTGTCAGATGTGAGGGACAGGATGTTCTCATTAGTACAAAACATTAATTTCATGTAATAAAACCAACCACAACACTGCATATCTAGTGTCAAATTACAGTGATAAGTTGTTATTATGCATTTGTTGAAAAATATATATTCCATTCTCCTGGAATCGAAATGCTACAACTCTTCGCGTAGGAAAGCATACTACATTATCGCCATCTCCAATATAACTCTGAATATTTAGCTTTTCTGAAAAAGATTTCTGTTCCTGTGGTGAAACTCAAAAACCCTTAAACCGCAACACTACTTGTCCACTTGCATCAAGGAGCTTAAAATCCCCTCTAAAATACTTCTACATCAGTGGCACGGAAATAGGAACTTGATGGTAAATCCTCATTTTATGAATTTTGTAGAAGGAAATGAACAATTAGCCAAACCATAATCACTAGGTATCAAATGAATGCGCGGCCTCCCATTCTTTCGCATAGAACAAAAGCCTTTTATTCAGCAGAATGGAAGATGTCTAAATATTTTGTATACCAATACAAACTATTTATTTCTATCAGATTTATAACCGTTGTTTAATCTTTCTGTATTGTATACTTTCCGCTCCACTCTTTGTTATGTATACATTTTATACATTTTTTGCAATGTTACTAATTATACTCCTATAATTTTGTAATTTAAATTAAAAAAATTTTTTTTATTATTATAATTTTTTCCACCTCAGTCTTTTAAGTGGTAAATTGCTTCTTAGATCTTTTTTTCAAATACCTTTTAGTCCACCTGTTTTGTTTTATCATTTTTAAATAATATATTTTATATATCAAATATGTTGTAATCTGTTATATTTTGTAATTGAGTTAATTAACTCCCCGCACTAGAGTCCATGTTGGAGCATGGCTCGTCTGCCTACTGGCAGATTCCGAAAGGGGGAGGGTTTTCTTTTTACTGGGTAGGATTGTCAGCCCTACGCCCACGCTCTGCAGTCATATTACACGGGTCGAGTGGCCAGCACTATAAGCTCGGTGCCACAAGTATCGGGTTCGAAGTGAGGTGCCATGAATGTGTTCAGTGGTTCGAAATCGACTTTAAGGTGTAGGTATCGGTCTCATATCACAGTACAGCGTAGCAGAGCCCAATCAGACTTCTCACCCACATCATTCCCAAACTGTAAAGAGGCAACTCAGTTCTAGGCACAGTGATGTGGCGTGTTGTGGCTGTCGTCACATTAGACGAGTCCTACCGCTTAAAGAAGATTCCGAGCCACTACAAAGATCCAATTCCCCGACAGGACTCAAAACCAGAAACCTGTGGCACTAATATTAATTGAGTTAAACATTTTTTTACTATCAAATTTTCTGTAGATAAGTAAAAAAAGGTCTTTCAATGAATTCAAAATACATCTCCAAGGACAATTATAACTAAGTTGAGATTAAAAGAGATTTTGCATTTCTTACTTTATCTTAATGTACTAATATTTTGCTATTCATTTGGTTTAAACCGAAATTTCTGGGTCTAACAAGACCTATTTTAGTCCATTACTAAGTATATTTTTAAAGGCTTTTAGATATGTATTGTAAATTTGATTATCGGTATGTTCCCAATTGACAAAATTAAAAATACTTCTGACATGGAACACTATCTACTGCATCATTTAAAACACGGAGTAAGAACAAAAATATGTCATTTAAATTACATAAAATCAATGCAGTAAAAAAAACTAATGTATAAAGTTAACAGTTCGCAATCAACAGAAATAAAAATAAAGTAATTCTACGCCGGTAAAACGCATGCAGCTATTCCGTCACCACTTAACATTATAAAAATTGATCTTAAACTAAAGTAACTAAATTAATTATTTAAACATCATACTCAATTATAAGTAAACTTTCAAAAATACATTTTGTATTTGTTGTAAATTTTTGAAAATAATAAACCTTTGCATGCGTCTTCTAGTAAGAAGCTTTTCTTTTATCTCGCAAAAAAAAAAAAAAGTATTATTTAAATGATGCATTAAAAAACTTATAAAGAAATTTTAACTACCGCCAACAATATGAAGCATTTTCATGCATAATATCCTATTTAAGATATTATGAAAATCAAAAAAAATATTCGTAGGAAAACTTCTTTGAAATATACAAATTGACAAAATCTGTATTATCGTGTTCCTAATGAAATAGCCATGGCGATAGACGTCCAATAATAAAAAAATCATAATGGGATGGCATTTCACATTCGTTGGAATTGTCAGAATGCCAATCTGAAAAATATTCCGTTGGTCCATAAGAATCCCATCGTTGTTTGGGTACATGAATGAAACAAGTAGCTGAACATAAGAATTTAATGTTCGGTCACCAGTCCATTCCATTCACTTGAACCATACATAATATCCTGCTCTTACCAACTAGACTCATTTCAGGCCACGGTTTTCCATTCATAACTGTGCCCAACGTCTCGAGTCCTATATTAGACCAATAACGGCTTGTCTGTTAGAATTTACGACTCTTTACAGACGTCGCCGGTCTCGGTCGTTTTCGACCACGTTTGCGCTGTCTCAGGCTCATATCTCGGCACACTTTGACACAGTGGATCTGGGAATGTTGAAATAACGATTTCCGAAATGGCATGACCCATTTTCCAAATTACAAAGTCTGTTAATTCCCGTCGTGCGGTCATCATCATCAAATATGAATAACTTGAACAGAAATGAAAATCCGAAAGCACTGTGCATTTATATACGCGATGCTATGCCATCTGAAAACATATTGCTATCCCATGAGTCACTTCAGTGTATATATATCATAATACACAGTGTGTAATATATATATTTACAAATACAGAACTCTGGGTTATTATACAAAGAAATTAAAAATTGAAAATTAAAATTTGATCACATGTGCACCATCAAATCACATGTGCAGTTCTCTCCGAGGTCGGAGGCTTTCAGAGTTCAGAGTCTACGAAGTTCCCTAGTCTGCTGTAGACCTTAAATATCACACGGCGTGATTCACCCAAACTACAAAGGGCTCACTTTGAAAAACCGGTGGAAACTCTGGCCTATTCAGTCATTTCAGAGAAAAAAAACTCGTCGACTCGTCACAGAACTCTCTTTTCATCTCCAAAAACTCCCTCTAAGAAAATCCGTCCTTCTCTCACTTCTCATTGGAGAAGACATTTCTCAGCTCATGGTCTAACACCCATCACGATGGAACAACTCATGGTGTAGTCCTTATTCCAATTATAATTGTTTCTACCTGCGAAGGTCGCATAGATAATCGTTAATTTCATGAGTCTCCTTATTCACGAGACTGAATATCTGCTGTCCTATTTGAGTGACAGTTTGTTCTCCTTTGTACAAAACACTAATTGCATGTCATATAACTGCCCACAACACTGCTTATCTGCTGTCAGGTTTCAGATAGTTTGTTGTTATGTATTTATTAAAGAATATACATGACTGTCTCCTGGGAAGGAGACAGTCATGTATATTCTTTTGCCAAGTGCACGTCAATATTCTTCCAGTGAGGAAAAAGTGCTACATAACCCTTCTACGTATATTATATCGAATAGAATTTCTTTAAACTGGTGCTCAAATTCTATGATCAAATCAATTAGGTATTTAGTTAATATTTGATTTATTACATATTAGTTGCTCATATCTTCCTTCAGCGCCAATGGTTATTGAATTTATGATTTGCTCACAACTTAACCCATAGCTTCCATACTTCTCGTCTGCAGTTTTTTTTCAAGCTCCTCAAACTGATACTCCATCTATACATATTCGTGTTTGAAGATATATATAGCATGTATATTATTTTATTTATAAATAAAAATTGAATTTTAAACAAACTCTTTTTTTTTCCTTCTGACTGAAGAGTATAAATTCTTTGACTTAATGCTCGGAATCTATTTTGATAATTATCATATACTTAAGATATCTACATACAAAATATATAAGGTTTATTCCTTTTAAATATGTGTTGTAAATATCTCAAAGATAGTAAACCTATTGCACATGTATATTGATGTAGAGTTATATAGGGCAAATATCAATCCATAAGTGAAAAAAAAAACGTTCAATCCTAACATTTCTGGTGATCTATAGTTTCTTTCGGTTCATGCAGATGATATTTCGATTGTAGAAGACAAAATCAATCTTCTAATGGAAAACTCTCATTATAAACTCAAGCTGCCATTGTAGCCAAAGTTCTCAATAAATACATTTTCCCAAAATTAACAACAGATTGATTGAGATTCTCATACTGTGTGAGTCAGTTTGAAAAGAAGGATTCTGGTGTCGTATAATTTTCTATTTCTATATTGAAACCTGATATACCAGTATATTACATACATTCTCTTATTAATCTATATATTGAATCCTGATATATTAGTGTATTATTTACATTCTCACATTAAATAACTTCCATAAAACATCTTCCGCATAAATATAAAGAATATCTGCTACCATCAAAGAATGATAATAAACTCTTTTATATTGCTCACAATTTGAAGTGTTTTATTGTACGCATTGAAAGCGATTAAAACAGCATATTTACGAAATGAAATCCAAACCATTACTACAAAGTGATAGAAATACAAATCATTAGTAAACAACGATCGATATTCTATGTATGATGATTTAAAAGTTCTTAAAAAATAAATTGATTAATTGAGAAAGATTATTTTTCAAAGGAAAGATCATAAATAAATGAAATCGGCATAGGAAGGCCATGGTTTTGATAATAATTTCAAGAAATTGTACAATTATTGACACCAAGAAATATTATTATTATTATTATTATGATAAATTTCAAATAAATTCTAGGTACAATTTGTACATAGTATTTTGTTAATTCTAATATTGAGACAAATAAATGAAAATTAAATAATAAAAATAAAATAAATAAAAAGTTAAAATAAATAAAATTACTCAAAAGAGCACATGTAAAGGTAATCTTTTATTTCATTCCATCTTTTGTAGCTGAACAGAAGTGTTCAGAAGTTACACAGGGTCGTTTTAGACTCCTATTATCCGATCCTAATTGGATTTTTCCGCAACTCGTTCAGAATACGGGACAGGAGATCTGCAAGGGAAGACAAATCGAGGTCCACCAGGTCTCCAGGTTTCTTGGTGGTCGCTTGTCGTGCGAATCTGTCAGCAGGCAGGGATTCGGGTGCTGCCTCTGCCTGGACAACGCAGATTGCCACACAGAATGCCAGAGCAAGGAAGAGATGCAATTTCATCTGGGAAAACAAAGAAAAGTCACTTTCTTGCATTGATTTTGAAAGATTCTATTCTATTCAAAGCATTTATTCACCAGTAATTGTCAGTTGTTTTTGTTTTGCTTTTAATATAGGATGATTTTTGATGCTAATTTGCATAAACTTGCATGTTTCGGTACAAGGAATTTTATCCCAAACGGTTGCTACAAAAGTAGATTAAGTGAATAATCTATCCCAAAGCTAAGAAATATGGATACACAAATGCCAATGCGGCAAGGCGCTAAATCCACAAAATTAGCTAGCGCATTTACATGTTCTTTTTTGTGCTATGGATCTACTGTCTGTCTAATTACAGAAATTTATAGAATTCTATTTTCAATCTAGACAAATTCTCAACTGCAAAGATGAAGTAATAATAATTGCTAAGATAATAATGACAATAATAATTTTAGATATTAGGTTGGAAGACAAGATTATTATCTCTTTTTTTTGTGTTATTTCGTATACATAAAGAAAATATAAATTATTTTCATTTTAAGCAAACCAATCACCAATTTTGAAATGTAAATATTATTAACATAAAATTATTTCTCTGATTTAATAGTCTGAAATTATTTCTATTTTAACAACCAATCACCAAATTTTGAAATGTAACTACGATTTGTTAACATAATGTATATTTTCTGATTAATAGTCACTGCTATCTACATGACAAACACAAACAGACACACACAGACACACACACATATATATATATACATATATATGTATATACATGCGCGTCTGTTATTTTTCTAATAAATGTTTCACAGTTTCAAAATATTTAACTTTTCCAAATAGTTTAGAACTAGTTAGCAATTAGTCTTAATAATGTCAGTTATTTCTTTATCACTTGTATATTATATATTTTATCTTTGTTTTGTAGTATAATGTAAAGTCTCGGCCTATATTTGAACTATAACGGCTTCAAGAAGAGGGACAGATTCAGGACTAAGAGAACATCTTAATTCTGGTTACAAGCACTCTATATATGTATACAAACAGAGAACTCTGAATTACTATACAAAAAAATGAAACTTTAAAGTTCAAATTTGCTTACCAATGCACGATTAAATGACAAGTACAGTTCACTTCAATTTCGGAGATTTTCAGAGTTCTCGAGTCTGCATTGAATCTCAAAATGCGTTGTCTACAGCAGACCTTAATTATTAGACGACAGGATACACGAAATCACAAGGGACTCATTTTAGAAACAAGCAGAAACTACGGCTTATTCAGTCACTTCAGAAAAAAAAAAGAAAAACAATGGTCAGCTCATGATTTATCACCAATCACGATGCAACAACTCATGGCGTAGTCCATATTCAATCTGAAATTCTTTCGACCTGACCATCGCTAATTTCATGAGAACTCCTTATACATGACACCGAATATTTGCTATCAGTTTTGAGTGACAGGTTGTTCTCTTTAGCACAAAACACTAATTGCATGTAGTATAAAAATCACAACACTGCTTGCCTGCTGAAAAATTTGAATAATGAGTTATTAAAATGTACTTCTCAAAGAATATACATTCCTCTCTCCTGGGAATGAAATGTTAGAACTCTTACCGTGATAAAAAAAATGCTAAAATACCTTAAGAATTTAACTCATGGACTTAAATGAACTCATTACTAATATACGAACTATAAATGGTACCCACCACACGCATAAGTTAAACATTAAGCAATTACACAATAATATTAATAAATTACAATTCTGTATATACGGCAATGATAAAAGATACAAACATGACACTCATAAGTATTCAGAAAAATGAAGTTAATGAAGAAGTGAGAAATATAAGGAAAAGCAATGAATATACAGGAAAAAGAACTTACATTTGTGATTGAGATTTTCAGCAAATGTGATGAGATGAGGCTTTTCGTCTCCTTTTATACAGTGCAAATCATATATTTTGTGCTTACTACTCTTTCAAAATGACACATAAAATGGATTTTATCTTAAAAACTTAAATTTGGTCAAATGATTTCTGTATATTAGAAGATGAATGCGTAAAATGTCTATATTATCAAGAAATATATGAGTTGTCCTCTAAAACGAGATTATTGAGAAAAGATTTCTGCTTAATTCAAATGAATTGCAATATTTAAACATATTAGAAGAAACAAAGTTACAAAAGTAAAATGATTTGGAAACTATATTCTGATAAAAAAAAAAATTTAAACAAATACCTTTATGTAATGTATTTCCTTTTTATGCATTTACCTTCGATTACATTCTTTACTTTAAATGCTAGAATAATTAATCTTTTCTAATAATTTTGGTACTATCAAAAATAATGTAGTTCAAAACTAATTAAAATATCTCTTGTATGATAAATTAATTAAAATAAATCACAATAAAATAATAATTGTATTTCAATAACAGACAGCTGTTTTGAAAGCCCTAGATAGGTTTTATCACAACCTAATATTTCATCTTCCAATTGAATGCTTACTTATGAATAAAAAACTATAGTATTATAAATTTAAAGTGATTATAAATTTGTGAAAAAATATTATAAAAATTTTGAAAGTGGACATAAATTTGTGAAAAAAATGATTATAAATAATTATATTTGAAGTGTTTTTAAATAATTAAATTTGAAGTGTTTATAAATAATTAAATTTGAAGTGATTATAAATTAATGAAAAGTGATAATTGTAAATAATTTAATTTGAAGTGATTATACATAATTAATGAAAAGTGATAATTTTAAATAAAAAAATTTGAAGTGATTATACCTAATTAAATTTGAAGTGATTTTAAATTAGTCGTTAAAAATTTGCCAAAAAATGATTATAAATAATTACTTTGGAAGGTGTTATTAATTAAATTTGAAGTAATATAAATTTTGAAAAAAAGTGATTATAAATAACTAAATTTTAGTGGTTATAAATTTGACAAAAAAAAAGTGATTATAAATAATTAATTTAGAATTGTTATAAATAACTAAATTTGATGTAATTATAAATTTTGATTATAAAAAATTTGGAAGTGATTATAAATAATTAAATTTGAAGTGGTGAAAATTTCTCAAAAAATAAAATCAAATTTGATATGATTATGTCATATGAATAGTTATGTATGTATTGTGATGTCATATAAATAATTAAATTTGTAGTGATTATAAATTTGGGAAAAAATGTGATTATAAATAATTAAATTTGAAGTGGTTATAAATTTTTGAAAAAAATAATTAAATTTGATGTGATTATGTCATATGAATAATTATGTATTTATTATGATGTCATATAAATAATTATATATGATGTGATTATAAATTTGTCACAAAAAGTGATTATAAATAATTAATTTAGAATTGGTTATAAATAATTAAATTTAAAGAGATTTTAAATTTGTGAAGAAAAGTAATTATAAATAATTAAATTTCAAATGATTATAAATTTTCATTCTATGTTAATATCACAATTTATCCATAATTACAATGTGTTGGGCAGTATGAAAATAGTTTAACTTAAATTCTAAGCAGCTAAATAGTGAGGAGATCCATTTAGAGTGGATTACCAATCGCACTGAGTGCAAAGTATAATTTCTTTAAGAAAAATTAATTAAATTGTCTTCCTTTTTAGAATGCTATATTAATTAAAAATTAGTTAATTGGAAATATATTAAGTAGTATGTTATTGTATTAGGATAGCAGATAAAATGATTTTTATCTTTTTATTCATTCTTTAATTCTCTTCAAATTCTGATTATGACAGCAAAGCTTTTTGCATCTGCTGAAAGTGCAGCCACCCTCTTTAAAATAGTAATCAATATAAATAAAACTAAAGTATTTTTATTTCGGAAGCCGTTCCAACATAATTTGACATTATTTGAAAGAATAATACATGGACACCTTCTAAATTACAAATTAACTTTCAAATATTGCACCATTTATGTAATTTACACATTTTTTTATCAAAATAAACCTCTGCATTCCTCTTCTAGGAAGATATTCTGCCCTTAATCTGCAGAACAAGACCTACTTAACTTACTGCCATCTTGTTTGATTGATATCTACTTCAACAGCTATTAAATAACCCAAACTTTGTAAAACATTTCTACATACTACTGTGTGCAAAAAGTAAGAACAATTTTCAATTTAAAATGGCCGGGGCATATCGAATTACAATTTTTTTTTTTTTTTAGGGTTGTCAGCACTGTCCTCGACATCTTGTGAAATTTTACGTCAAAGTGAAAAGTCAAAATATTAATTAGTGCTTGAGTTACGCTTGGCTTTGTGAGACGTAAAACTGATTCCACCAACTTACACTGATGCAAAGCTCACGTCCATAAAATTAAAGATTTGCTGCTTGCAAACCATCTATTTATAATTAGAGACCTTGCTGATGATGTTGAAATTTCAAAATTCCATTTTAAATGATGTTTTGGGCCTCAAATACGTCAAATCTTGATTGGTACCGAAGACACTGAATGCGCCGGCTCACACTGCATTGATTCTTCGTGACTTTTTCGCCAAAAATGAAACCCATATCGTTCCACAACCACCGTATTCACCTGAATTAGCATCGTGCTACTTCTGGCTATTCCCTCAACACAAAAGAACACTCCGGGGGACACCGTTTGAAGAGACATTCCAAAAATCGGCGGAATCAGTTTTAGAATCTCACAAAACCAAACGTAACTCAAACATTACTGAATATTTTAACGTTAAAATTTCACACAGATGTCGAGAACAGTGCCGACAACATTAAAAAAAGAAAAAAAAAATTGATATTCGATATGTCCGGGAAATTTAAATTTAAAGTTGGTCTTACTTTTTAGGCACAGTAGTATAATAACTTCGCAGTGATATATTCCTTATATAATAAATACATTTCGAATTTTGGATAGAATTCCTAGCTAAGTTTATCTCACTTTTGTTAATCACATAAATCTCCTTGTTGCAGAAAGGACAATTCATCCACAATAATGGAAATCATGCTTTCATCTACAGAACATGCAATTCATACATTCGTCTCGTAATCCGTACTTACCGTATGCATATAGCCTCTTAGTTTGGTTACAAAACTCCATTGTTTGACCGTTTGTCTGTGAAAGCAGCATTAGGACGACCGTTATATAAGGGTTGTCTTGATATAATGAAAACATTGAAGATAAAATGCTTTGTTGCAAAAGGAACATTTAGGCTTAAAAACGATAGAACTTATTGGCATATTTAAAAATTAAATAAATAAAAAAATATTATTAAATACATATTATATAAAAACAAAGTTATTTTAAAAGTGTAATAACAAGTGGCAATAAAAACTCTTGTAATTTTATATTTAATCTTTATGTGTGTGTGATTAAATAGATTAATAATTAAGGATGGATTAATTGCTTATACACAGTACGGCCATATTAATGTGACCACCTGTCAAAAGCCAGAATAACCACCTTTGGCAGAGGACCGCTGCGAGGCGTGCAGAAAGAGAGTCGATTAGGTTTCTGAAGGTGTTCACAGGGATGTTAGCCATGCCGACTCCAGTGCCGTGGCCAGCTGCCCTAGAATAACCGGATCGAGGTGGTAACACATATTCTCGATTGGGTTTAAATCCGGTGAGTTTGCTGGCCAAGGCAGTACGGTAAATTCATCCTGGTGTTCTTCGAACCACGCACATTCACTGCGAGCAGTATGATATCTCGCATTGTCCTACTGGCAGATGCCATCATTCTGAGGAAAAATAATTTGCATGTAAGGGTGGACATGGTCCTCAAGGACAGATGCGTACTTGTGCTTATGCATCGTGCCTTCCACAATGATGAGTGCACCCAGTGAATACCAGAAAAAATTCCCCAAACCATAATGCTCCGTCCTCCAGCTTGGATCCTTCCGGCAATTGTTGCAGGGTGTTTGCTTTGAGACGTTTCACGCCGTATACGCCAACATCCATCTGTCCGATGGAGCATTTTTATTAATTGGAGCATTTTGATTAATCGGAAAAAGCCACCTGTCGCCATTCTGTGGACGTCCAGTTTCGGTACTGGCTTGCAAATTCCAGCCTTCGTCGCCGACGAACAGCAGGCAACATAGGTGCATTAACCAGGCGTCTGCTGCGGAGGCCCATGCGCAGCAACGTTCGCTGAACCGTTGTTGAGGATACACTCTTGGTAGCCCCTTGGTTCATCTGGGCGGTCAATTGCTCAACAGTTGAACGTCTATTCGCCCGAACGCATCTCCGTAGCCTTCGTTCGCCTCTGTCATCTATAGCCCGTGGTGCACCACATGTGCCACACCGCTGATTTTGGATAGTGCCATTTTGCCATGCACGGTATACTTTTACCATGGCGGCACGCGAACAGTTCACAAAATTAGCCGTTTCCGAAATGTTTCCCCTTGGCCCGAATGACAATAATCACGCCCTTTGGATGTTGGATAAATCGCTACGTTTCTGCATTACGCCAACGATTGAAATGCTTTCCGATGCCCTAGGACATCATTTATATACACTCCACTTGCAATTTCGGCCACCTGCCTTTTGTAATTAGTTATTTCACGTTGACATCGAAAGAATGTGGTGGTCACATTAATGTGACTTGACTATGTATATATATATATATATATATAGATATAGAGAGAGAGAGAGCTTGTAATTAAAAGTTAAAAGTTTTCCTATGAACCTGAAAGTGGTCCTCTTTTTGAAGCCGTTATTGGTCTAATATAGGTCGACACGTTACAGTTATATGAAACTACAGGATATTGTGTATGGAATAGAATGTTAGTAGTTATTATGGGTTATTTACTTCATCAGGAATATTATTGGCTGTAATCATAATGATTTTTTTATTATTGCCATTATTTCATTAGGAATATAATACAGATAATTTTATTTCAAAGAAGTGTAATATTTTTATTTTCATTATATCTTAAATAACAAAAGCATAAGTTAAAATATAAGTCTTAAATGAAACTTCACTTTCACAAAAAAAACATTTTTTTTTTTTGGAAGTGAGATAAAAGAAAAGCTTTTTATAAACTTGAAGATAAAATTTATTATTATCAAAAAGTTTCCAACAAATACAAATTGTATTTTTTGAAAGTTTACTTATAATTGAGTATGATGTTTAAATAATTAATTCAGTTAATTATATAATTTAAGATCATTAGTTTTTTATAATAAAGGATATATTTTTGTGCTTACTTCGTGTTTTGATGCAGTAAAAGTGGTGACGGAATAGCTGCATGCATTTAACCGGCATAGAAATGCCTTTAAAGTTTTATTTCTGTGGATTGCTAACTTGTACCTGCTTGAATATTTAAATTCAAAAATTCTGTAAGTTCAGTCTGATTCTAGATTTTTTTATCCAAAGCTAATCCAAAATAACAATACGTTAATGTAGAAATTTATATTGGATCTGTTTATCTTTTCAAAAATTGCATTATGCCCTTTGAAATAAGTGTTTGAATTCGGGCAGCACAAAAATCATTAGTCAAACCTAAATTTTCGAGACGAATATATAAACTGCAATGTAAAATTTCAACCTGATAATAACCAACCCTGAACCTGATATGCGAAATTTAGGGATGAAACTTTCATAAATATAATTTAAACCGGGAGTGAGAAATTAAAGCTGAAACTTTATAAAACGAAGATAAAATACATTTATTTGAATCTCCTACTTTAAGTCGACGGGAAAGCTTTAGACACGAAGATTTTCATCAATTAATTCAAGAAATTACACTAATTATACTATTTATTTTTTATACATTTTTTTTTTTCCGGTATTGATTTTATGTATTTTAAAGATTCTATTTTTGTGCTTACTTCGTGTTTTAAATGATGCAGTAAATGGTGTTACATGTAAGAAATATTTTCAATTTTGTCAATGGGGAACATATAATCAAATTTAGAATACATAGCTAAATGCCTTTAAAAATATACTTAGTAATGGACTAAAATTGGACTTGTTAGACCCAGAAATTTGAAAGATTAAACCGAATGAATAGCAAAATATAAGTACATTAAGATAAAGTAAGAAATGCAAAATCTCTTTTAATCTCAACTTAGATATAATTGTCCTTGGAGATGTATTTTGAATTTACTGAAAGCTATTTTTTTGTACTTATCTGCAGAAAATCTGATAGTAAAAAAATGTTTAACTCAATTAATATTAGCTTTTTGGCATTTGGCGTCACAGGTTTCTGGTTTGAGGACCCGTCTAATGTGACTACTACTACAGCACGCCACATCACTGTGCCTAGAACAGTTGAGTTGCCTCTTTACAGTTTGGGAATGATGTGCAAGTGGTGAGAAGTCTGATTGGGTTTATGAGCTGTGCGATCACATGAGACCGGGCTCTACACCTTAAAGTGCTAAATTTCGATCTTTTAAAAACATTCATGACACTGCCGGGACTCGAACCCAAAATCTGTGGCACGTAGCGCCAGAGTGCTAAGCCACTCGGCCCGTCTAATATGACTGTAGAAGCGTTGGGCGTAGGGCTGACAATCCTAGACCTGAAAAAGAAAACATCTTCTGTTTCGGAATCTGCCAGTAGGCAGACGAGCCATGGTCCAACATGGGGTCTGGTGTGGGGAGTTAATTTAACTCAATTATAAAATCATAACAGATTACAATATATTTGATATATAAAATATAATTTATTAAAAATATGAAAAAAAATACTTCTCACAACATATTATTTAATCAAACAATGGAATGATATTATGTGATGTTATGTGTTATTTGATCATTTTAAATGATGTTTTGGGCCTCAAATGAGTCAAATCTTGATTGGTACCGAAAACAGTGAATGCCCCAGCTCAAACTGCATTGATTCTTCGTGACCTTTTCGCCAAAAATGAACCTATATCGTTCCCCACCCCTATATTCACACCGTGCGACTTCTGTCTGTTCCTTAAACTTAAAAGACCACCCAGGACCGCCGTTTTGTGTCGATTGAAGAGATTCAACGTGAATGGCGCGCGCTTTTGAAGTCCGTCCCTGCCGATGACTTTTTAGCATGCATTGAGGATTGGGAAAACGTTGGCATCATTGCATTGTGTCCGGAGGGGATTACTTTGAAGGTGATGAAATAAATTTGGAAGAATAAATATGGAGTTTTTGAAAAAAAAATATATTAGTCTTACTTTTTGGACACAGTAGTAACACATCATTCATTAAATATATTTCTTACAACTTATTTGCAAGAGATGTTCAAATCGAGCCAACTGCAACTGCCACATTTCAATAATGAAATCTCCACCTACTCCGAAACCAACTGAAATCTTTTTCAATAATAATACGAAACCTATTTTAATTTATAAATATCGTTCTGCATTCTTAAAAAAATTCTTTTATATTTTTACTGTGCATGGCGAGCTGCAAAACTTCTTCAATAAGGTAACCACAGCAACTACAAAGAAATAAAAACTGTATATTCTACAAACCAGTATTAATTACAAACCAAATCCAAGTTGAACAACGGTATCTACTTCGATCATTCAAATGTAAACAAAAATAGAAATCAAGAAGAATCAAAGTAATATTATATTGATATACTTTATATTATCCATTGCTAATTACAGGGGTTATCAAAATAATGGAAACACCTGTGAAGAAAAGTGACATTTTTGAATGTGGTTCATAAGCATTAACACATAATGATAGCTATCAGTTTTTTTAAATAGAAATGTATATATTCTGGCAGTTTGTGATAGCGTTACTGAATTTCTGTAAGTCTTGGATTTATTTCAAACGCTTCAAATGACGGCCCTTTCAGATTTACAAATATTCCAAATTGTAGAAGGCCGTCTAGCTGGAGCAAGAGTAACCGAAACATCCCAACTTTTAGGCGTTTCTTGAGGTACGATGTATAAAGTCGTGACGACATACACACATCGTGTCAAGACAAGTTCGGCAATGCGAAAGAGTGGACGGAAAGAGAAGCTGCGTGAAAGAGACCGACGGGTATTGAAGCAGATTATGATGTCTCTGCAGCAAAAGCGGACGCAGAGCTCAAAAAGCATCTCGATTCTCCAGTGTCAATCATTACCGTTAGAATGCACATTCATAAACAGGACATTTACGACAGAGCAGAAATTCTCAAGCCACTTGTAACAGATGTTAAGGCCAAACGTCGTCTACAGTGGTGCCACACTCACAAAACCTGGTCGATTGATAAGTGGAAGAAAGTATGGTCTGACGAATCGTCTTTTCGTCACAACGAATCGTCTTTCACGTTTTCCTACAACAGGACCGATGCACGTTTGGAGGTCACCTGCACAAGCGTACGATCGTGATTGTCTTCTTCCAACTGTCAAGCATGGAGGTGGATCTGTCATGATATGGGCAGACGTGTCGTGATTTTCTGCTGCACCAATAGTAACCCTGAAAGGAAGGATCACTGGGGAGAAGTATAGAGAAAATATAGCTGACCATGTCCATCCTATGATGCAAACTTTGTTTCCTGCAGGAGATGGAAATTCCAGGATGATAATGCAACCATCCATGCAGCGGGACTTGTCCAATCATGGTTTGATGAACACGAGGATGAAGGATCACCCGACTGCAATATCATTGAACCGTTACGGTCTATTTTAGAGCGTTTCAATACGGAATCAATATCCTCCACCGGCATCTCTCCCAGAACTTTCACAATATCTCCATGAATAATGGTACAATATTCCTCTAAATACTATTCAACACTTGTATGAATCGATTCCTGGACGAATCCAAGCTGTATTACATGCCAAAGGCGCGTCCTACACCATACTAATAAGGAATTCTTTATAAATCTATGGTTTTCCATTATTTTGATAACTCTCTGTGCATTAATATAAACAATTAATCCATCAATTTTAATCTATTTAAACACACATAAAAATTAAATGTAAAAACTACAAGGGTTTTTATTGCTACATGTTATTACACTTTTTAAAATAACTTTTATTTTATTAATATGTATTTAATAATATTTTTTTATTTATTTAATTTTTAAATATGCCAATAAGTTCTATCGTTTTAAGCCTAAATGTTCCTTTTGCAACAAAGCATTTTATCTTTAATGTTTTCATTATATCAAGACAACCCTTATATAACGGTCGTAGTAATGCTGCTTTCACAGACAAACCGTCAAATAATGCAGTTTTGTAACCAAACTTAGAATTTAAATGCTAAGTACATATTACAAGAAGAATGTATGAATTGCATGTTCTGTACAGGAAAGCATGATTTCCATTATTGTGAGTGAATTGTCCTTTCTGCAACAAGAAGATTTATGTCATTAAGAAAAGTGAGATAAACTTAGCTAGGAATTCTATCCAAAATTCGAAATGTATTTGTTATATAAGGAATACATAACTGGGAAGTTATTATACTACTGTGTCCAAAAAGTAAGACCAATTTTCAATTTAAATTTTCCGGGCATATGGTATTTCAATTCTTTTTTTTTTTTTTTAGGTTGCTGGCACTGTCCTTGACATCTGCGGCACATTTTAAGTCAAAATATTTATTAATGTTTGAGTTAGTTCAGTTCATTAATGCTTGAGTGGTTTTGTGAGATGCTAAAACTGATTCCGGCGATTTTTGAAATGACTCAAAAGTCGACTCAAAACGATGTCCCCGGAGTGGTCTTTTCTGTTTAGGGAATAGCCAGAAGTAGCACAATGCTAAATCAGGGGAATACGGTGGTTGTCGAACGATATAGGTATCATTTTTGGCGAAAAGTCATGAAGAATCAATGCAGTGTGAGCTGGCGCATTCAGTGTTTTTCGGCGCAAATCAAGATTTGAAGCGTTTGAGGCCCGAAACATCTTTTAAAATGGAATTTTGAAATTTCAACATCCTCAGCAAGGTCTCTAATTGTAAATCGATGGTTTGCAAGCGGCAAATCTATAATTTTTTTGGACGTGAGCTTCAGTGGAGGTCGTGGTCGACCAGAGGGCTCTTCGTCTTCAACGTTTTTCTCTGCCTTCTTTGAATTGTTTTTACCACTTTTAAACATTTCTTTACCGATATAGCAATGCTCACCGAATGCCTTCTGCAACATTCTATACGTTTCCGCAAACAAAATTGAATGCAAGTTCTTTGCTCATTAATTCAGACATATTAAAAATCGCCGGAATCAGTTTTCAGCGTCTCACAAAGCCAAGCGTAACTCAAGGACTAATGAATATTTTGACGTAAAATTTCACACAGATGTCGAGGACAGTGCCGACAACCCTAAAAAGAAAAAAAAAAATTGTAATTCGATAAGCCCCGGCAATTTTAAATTGAAAATTGTTCTTACTTTTTGGACACAGTAGTATGTAGAAATGTTTTACAAAGTTTGGGCTTTTTAATATTTGTTGAAACAGACATCAATCAAACAAGATAGCAATAAGTTAAGTAGGTCTTGTTCTGCAGATTAAGGACAGAATATCTTCCTAGAAGAGGAATGCAGAGGTTTATTTTGATAAAAAAATGTGTAAATTACATAAATGGTGTAATATTTGAAAGTTAATTTGTAATTTAGAAGGCTGTCCATGTATTATTCTATTCAAATAATGTCAAATTATGTTGGAACGGCTTCAGAAATAAAAATACTTTAGTGTTATTTGCATTGATTGCTATTTTCAAGAGGGTGGCTGCACTTTCAGCAGATGCAAAAAAGATCTGTTGTCATAATCAGAATTTGAAGAGAATTAAAGAATGAATAAAAATATAAAAATCATTTTATGTGCTATCTTAATACAATAAAATACTTAATATATTTCTAATTAACCAATTTTTAATTAATATAGCATTTAAAAAAGCAAGAAAAATTAATAAATTTTTCTTAAAGAAATTATACTTTGCACTCAGTACGATTGGTATTCCACTCTAAATTGATCTTCTCATTATTTAGCTTCTTAGTTAAAATTTAAGTTAAACTATTTTAACTACTGTCTCATCACATATTAATTATGGATAAATTGTGATATTAACATAGAATGAAAATTTATAATCTTTTGAAATTTAAATATTGATAATTACTTTTCTTCCTAAATTTAATTAT